>JARBWK010000010.1:35324885-35370552 GCA_030556195.1 Anolis apletophallus
ATTTTCTTATTTGCAAGTAGTCTGCTTTAGACTGCTCCTCACAGAGACAGTTGGCTGACTGATTTAAAAAACAGGAACTAGGCTCTCTGCTTAAAAACAGGAAGTAGGCTAACTGCTCCCACCTGGCAGAAGGGCTGCTGTAGCAAGCCCCACCCTTTCAAGGAATGTGCTTAAGGCAATTTGGAAGGGAAAAAGAACCTCTTTTAGCTGCTGCTAAAAACTACCTTCTAGCAGCTGATACTAGAGCTAGAACAACAAATTTACCCAGGAACTTACCAGTGCTCCTTATTTTCTTCCTGTTGTTTTTCCTCAATTTGGCTGTCACCTGATATGGCGACATCAATAATCCAGACTTTTTCTTTTCCACAATCATGATGTCTGGTGTATTGTGTTCCAAAACTTTGTCAGTCTGGATTTGAAAGTTCCTCAGTATTTTTGCATGTTCATTTACCACGACCTTTGTGGGTTTATGACCCCACCAATTCTTTACTGCTAGCAGGTGGTACTTGTGACATAAGTTCCAGTGAATCAGTTGTGCCACAGAGTTGGGCCTCTGTTTATACCCCGTCTGTGTGATTTTCAGCTTCCTTGCACAGTCTGCATTTTGGGTCATCAGCTGATTTTTCAATTCTTTCCTTAATTGCATTTGTTCTGATGGCCTGCTCCTGTTCTGCAAGAATCAGGCCTTCTGTCTCCTGCTTCGGTGTTCGATTTGTGAGCTATAACCAGGTCTTTCCCTTGACAACTTTTCCTTCAATTTTGTCAGGAACTGCCCATGTAATGCTTTGTTGTGCCAGCTGTCAGCTCTGGTTTTGGAGTGCAGTTTTCTTGTACTGACTCTTTGTCGGCTTTGCTTTGAGAAGTTTCTGATTACTGACTTCAATTAAAACAGGTTCTTGGCTTTCCTTGACATATTCTTCCAGGGCGTGTTTTTCTTCTTCAACTGCTTGTTTGACTTGTAAGAATCCTCTGCCACCAGGCCTTCTAGCTGGTCAACATCACTGCAAGGATGCAGTAAATTATGAATGGTCATGAGTTTTCTTGTTTTTCTGTCCAAATTGTCCAGTTCTGCCTGCATCCAGTTTATGATGCCAGCAGTATATCTTATGACAGGTATGGCCCAGGTGTTCATGGCCTTGATGGTATTGCCTCCATTGAGCTTGCTTTTGAGAATTTTGTGACCCTTTGAATGTATTATTTGCTGACCACAGTTTTCATGTTTGATGTTCATGTTTGATGTTGTCCAGCTGTAGTATGCCCCAGATATTTATAGGCCTCTGGCTGTTGACACTTTATCACTTGGCCATTAGGCATATTTATGCTTTCACTTTCAATTATTTTCCCCTTCTTCACTGCCACTGTCAAACATTTGTCCAAACCTAACTCCATATTGATATCAGTGCTAAAGGTCGTACAGTGTTAGTCAGAGACTGGATTTCAGTTTCGGTTTTCCCATACAGCTTCAGGTCGTCCATGTACAGCAGATGTGAAATTTTGTGAGATTTCTTAGACATTTGATAGCCACAGTTTGTTTTCTGTAAGATTGTTGACAGAGGGATCATGGCAATGATGAAAAGAAGTGGGGACAATGAGTTTCCCTGGAAAATTCCTCTCTTGATGTTGCCAAGTCCATAGTTTTCATTTCCAACAAACAGTTCAGTTTTCCAGTGCTTCATCATATTTTCAATAAAAGTGCCGACGTTTTTACAAATCCCAATGGTGTGTTTTTTTTCTTCAAGATAATATTGAATTCTGTCAACTATGATGCTGGTTAATAGTTTAAACATAGTGGGCAGACATGTTATCGGCCTGTACTCTCCTGGTTCCACTCCTTTTGCTGGATCCTTTTGTATCAAATATGTTCTCCAAGTTGGTAACCATTCACTGATACTTCCATTTGCAGTATCTCATTAAATTGTTGGGCCATTTTTCCATGTAGACTAGTCAGATATTTTAGCCAAAATCCATGTAGTTGTTCATTGCCAGGCAATGTCCAGTTCTTGACTTTTCGCACTCGTTTGCTGATCATTTCAGTTGTTATTTCCATCTGTTCCATTTTGTTCTGTGAGAATTTTTCTTCAGACTCCTTTATCCACACAGCATTTTTGTTATAGTTATTATTTTCCCAGAGTTCTTTCCAAAACTTAGTTGTTGCAGTTTTCTCATAGCACTTCTGAATATGGCCACCCACCCAACCTATGCATTATTAGGAAATAAAGCATTTGTGTTTCTTTTTCTTTTGAAAAAATTCTGTGATTTGCAGGGCTCAGAGCAGAGCACTCTCTGGAACAATAACTTTCCATTTTAAATTTGTACACAAAATCTAATGGCATATACACGATGTAATTCAGGAGGAAAGAACCATAGGGCTTCCCAATGCATTGTACTCCCATCATCTTTTACTCTATGTGCCATATTGGCTATGACCTGTGGGAATGGAAGTCCAAAATGCCTTGCCAACCAAAGGTCCTCTGTTCCAGGTCAAGTTCTTTTTCCTATTTGTCATTTTCTTATGAACTTGCAGGATCTGTGGGGAATGTGCTATCCTTCAGTGAGACGAGAGCACACCAGGTGGTGCAGCAGAAGGCTGAGCAATTTATGCTTTATAACCAGAAGCAGCTCACAAGACTCTACCCATCTGCCTACCGGATTGACTCCAGCAATTTCAACCCTTTGCCATATTGGAACGTTGGCTGCCAGCTGGGTGAGTGATACAGTATATGTGTGTGACGCATGGGCATATGTTCTGCCTCTTCTTTCCCCTGCAGATGCTTTTATTTCTCTGTTTTTACCTGGTATTTTCTTTAGGTGGAGTGCAAACTAACCACAATGACTGGATGCTTTGCCATCCAAGTTCAAGGAGTTCAGTATACTCTACACTTTTGGTAGGTAGAGTAGGATGAAGGAGTTCAGTTGGCAGAAAGACTCATTGTCTGAAGGGCTTCTTGGGGACCTGGAGAATTAGATCTGCTAATCCTGGGCCCTTTCCATTACAAAAACACAGCAATAAAATCCCACTTCTAATTGTCATGGCTGTATCCTATAAACTCGTAGGGTTTTTAGTTTTATGGTGTATGAGAACTCTCTGGCTGAAAGTTCCCTATAAACTATAAATGCCAGGAATCCCTATATTATCAGTTAAATGAACAGTTAGAATTCAAAGATTTTGCATGATTGGTAGAATCAGCACTATGTGATCTGTGGCTGTCAATAAAGTGACTATGGTGAAGGAACAAAGTTATTGTACCTGTTTCTCCAATCATGGCCAGACCATGGAAAAATACTTTTTCATTATATCTCAAGGAATACTGCACCCAGTGTGGTCACTATTGGCTGGAGAGTCCCAGGACTTGTAATCTCAACAGTACCTTTTCCAAGCACTGTCTTCAGATGCCAAGAGAACCCTGACCACATGGCATTATCCTTTCACTTGGCACTATTAAATGTTCCCATTTTTTATGATGAACCAATGGAGCAGATAACTACCTTGTCTCTCTTACAAGGACATTGCATTCTCTACCTGGGACACAGTAGTCACGCCACACAAATCTGTCTCGGATTCCTCAACATACTTGGTTCAATTCCATTTATTTCTTTGAAAATCAAAGGGCATTATAAGTAGGATAAACTATGTCAAAAATAGCATTGACCACCCTGCAAACTGCATTGACTGAACTCACTTCTCATTGAAATATGCCAGGCTTGTCATGACTTACTGATTTCAACAGGAATAATGTGCAATTATCTTAGTTTATGTATGGCATAAAGTCATATAGCTTTATGTTAGGTGCAAGTGACGTTTAGGCATAATAAATAAAAACCTTGCTATCTCCACAGTGGCATTAAACTATCAGTCTGATGGCCGAGTGATGCAGTTAAATCAAGCGAAATTCAAGATGAATGGGAACTGCGGATACATCCTGAAACCTCAGCAGATGTGTAAAGGTAGGAATGTGCAGTGCATTGAATCTGCAGTTATACATTCAGTACTTGAGTCAGCTACATTATATTCATTTGTTCCACGGTGGCAGTTATTTAGTAGACATTCAGGATGACAGTAAAACATTCCAAGAAATGGTCCTGCAAATGTGTTGAAGAGGAGGATATTGGTATTTAAAATAAATTTACAAACATCCAGAACTGAATAATCCAAAATAAGAAATTGCTGTAGTCTCCTACTGGAGAGATAAAGTGGGATGTAATAATAATAATAAATAATAATAATAATAGCAAAGTAAATGAACTGAGCAGACGTAAGCTGTTCTAATAATCTTTGCACATGTTTATTGTTGCAAATTTTACCTTTGAACCCATGTCTGATTAAATTTGTGTGTGCGGTGCTTGGTGTGAATTGAATTGGCAGACAGACACCAAGATACCCTGGGAAACTCACTTAAAACATGAATAACAATAGTAAAATTGGAAATTACAGAACAGTTAAATTCTTGCATCACTTTGTTCTTACATTTGTTGTTTGATGTTTGCATGCCATCTTTAGAGTTGTATAAGACATGAATCCATTGTTCCTTTCCACACTCTTTGCATCTTTAGGCACATTCAATCCCTGTTCTGCAGATCCACTTCCTGCTTTTCCTAAGAAGCAACTGATTCTCAAAATTATCAGTGGACAGCAGCTCCCAAAACCTCCAGATTCCATGTTAGGAGACAGAGGAGAGGTAAAAGATATTGGTGATATAAAGTTTTACATCATTGAACTTTGTTGTGGTGTATTTTTTATTCGGCTACATGATAACAATGTTTTAAATGTATTTTAATCTAATGTTTTATCTTTTGTATAATGTTGTACATAATGTGTTGTATGTTGTCGGCATTGAATTGCTGCAAACACACAAGGTAGCTGGGCTGAGTAAGGTAGCTCAGTTCCAAGGAAAAGTATCACTTCAAATAGTAATTTACCAACATCTGTCAAATAATACAATACAATGTTACATAATCACATAATCACAATTAACAAACAGTGTTGAGGTGTGGACAACTGGAACCACTCAGTTCAGTAATAATCCATCAAGCATACAATTATATCATTATACTCACGTCCCCAAAGTTATCTATCAGTCTTTGAGCATCAACTCAGAGTATGGAGAGTAACCAGTATGTCCCTGGTATTTATAATCCATTATAGGATATAGATTGATTTTAACCTAATATTTTTATTCAATATGTAATTGTGTTGTTGTTGTTTTTGTGTGTTGCGGCATTGAATTACTGCCATTGTAAGCCGCCCTGAGTCCCCCTTCGGGGGTTGAGAAGGACGGCCCAAAAATGTTGGAAATAAATAAATAAATAAATTCCCTTGCCCAACTTCTTCTATTGGTTCATGCAATGCCACAATTAATTGTCCTGGTTGTGGCTTTGTCAATATATAATTATAATCTAATTTAATAACCTGGTACGATTTAAAAACTTATTTCATGTGCTTTCTAAGATGCATATAACTAAACTGACTATTTGACAATTTGGATTTTTCTTTTTGCCTCAAGCAGATAATCGATCCATTTGTTGAGGTAGAAATTATTGGGCTACCTGTCGACTGCTGCAAAGACCAGACAAGGGTAGTAGATGACAATGGTAAGAGATACAACGTGGATTCTCATTTGTAGAATGTGTTTGTGCATGTTAGTGAATGGCTAAAAGTGCAGAGGCTAGATGATAATTTGAGCTCATGCTGTGCTGATGTCTTTTGGGGAATATCTTTGTTTGCAGATAGGCTTTTGTGCTTTCATTTTTCAATACAACATCTATAAAAATATCCATGCCAAGCTGCTATGCTTCCTATGCAAAAATAAATATTTCTAGCCAAAGAGAGCGCAATACCTCAGACATCAATGACAGCTATATGTCATGCTGGTAGAAACTGACATTCGTTTAAGCTGATATGGTGAAAGCGATTGACTTAAGACAGCTGTTAGAAACAGCAAGTACTATAAATAATTAGTAGAGTATATACTGGATAAGAATTTCATCCTTACCTAGATTTATTGAAATGTTAGTATCAAGCAATTACTTAAGCCTCTCCTGAAGGAGTCAGGAAGACACTCCATTTGTTTTTGGAAACATCTTGCTTAAAAGCAAGACCAACAGTTCAGAAAGACTTACAAAATATAATTGTTTCTTGGAACTTATTGATTTCTTTCCTCCATCCATCTCAGATTAAAACATAATTTCTACTTTTTAATCCCATTCTGGGCAATTTACATATGCATGCATCAAAATATTAAAATATCAGAATGTTAAGATATTAATATGAAGAAATGAACAGGAAGATTTAAACAGGTAGACAGGAGTTAAAGAGAACAACAACAACAACAACAACATTATTCTTATACCCTGCCACCATCTCCCCAGAGGGACTCAGGGTGGCTTACATGGGGACCAAGCCAAACATAGGCAAAATTACAGAGTAAACGCAATTAAAAACATTACAGATAAACAGCTTAATCAAAATAATTAAAAACCAGAAAAATAAGGATTCCATAAAAATAGATCAACCAACATCAACAACCAGTAGCCAGAAAAAGTGGCCATGTTCAAACTTGGGAGGGGGGGGCAGGGCAGGGGCTTGTGCAAAGTGCAGACTATAGAGCTAGGTCTGGAAATAAAGTACTGGGAAAAGTGCTGCAGAAAACCCCCAAAACCATAAATTAGGGCCAGGGAAGATCTGATCGGGAATTAAACTGTAGTTATTTAAAGGCACTTTGGAGCATCAAGTTTTCAAATCTTTACGGAAGGTGGACAGTATGGGAGCCAATCTAATCTCCCTGCGGAGAAAGTTCCAGAGTTGAGGGGCCACTACCGAGAAGGCTGTCTCTCTTGTCCCCACCAACCATGCTTGTGACGGAGGCGGCAGTGAGAGAAGGGTTTTCCCAGCAGATCTTAGAGCCCATGTTGGCTCGTAGAGGGAGATACGATCACAAAGATAAGCAGGACCCAAACTGTTTAGGGCTTTATAGGTAATAACTTGCACTTGGAATTGGGACCGGAAACTTATTCACAGCCAGTGGAGCTTGCCCCAGTTAACAACCTGGCTGCTGACTTTTTCACCAGCTGTAGTTTCCAGGCCTTCTTCAAAGGCAGCCCTACGTATAGTTCATTGCAGTAACCCAGTCTTGATGTAACTAAGGAGTGGACCACAGTGGCCAAGTCAGGCTTTTCAAGGTATGGTAACTGAAATTCTAGGCATAACTCTTCCACATGGAGGCTAATGTACAAGCTTTTTCCTGATAGCTGCCCATCACATGGTTGCATCTAGTGGCACCAAGAAAAGGCTCTCCAAGGATAACCATAATAATTGAGCATGAATTGCTAATACTCTTTTTTAAGGTGTATTACTTTGATTGTGAATTAGGGTGTTAGTGTTCTCTCAAGTTAGAAAAAAATGCATTTTAAAGAATTCACATTTTCCCACTTTCATGGGGATTCTGCACCCTTAACCCCAGTGAATGTGGAGGACCTACTGTACTTAAGGGAAGACAAAATGAATCATAACAGGGAAGGCTAATTATGTGTGTGTGATGTCACATTCTCCCGCTATTTGTCCTCAACCCAATCCTCAACCAGAATAGATCCCTTGAAGAATTTGCTAATTGAACATTTAGCTCTATTTCTGAAATGATATTGTGAAATAACAATCTATATAGATGGCTCTTCTTCTTCTTCAATTTTGACTGTTTGTTCTTTGCTTCTCCTAGGTTTTAATCCTGTTTGGGAAGAAACACTCAGTTTTACCATTCACATGCCTGAAATAGCATTGGTTCGGTTTCTTGTTTGGGATCATGATCCTATTGGCCGAGACTTTGTTGGGCAAAGAACAGTTGCCTTCAGCAGCCTTATGCCTGGTTAGTCCAGTTTTAAAATGGTCTTTTTGGGCAGGAAACACAGAATTTAGTACTACGTTACAACTTCCTATCTGCAAGGGATACATTTTTTGGACTTCATGTAGATATGCAAAACTGTAGATAACAGCAAATACTAATTAAATTAATGACCCAAAAAATACCATAGAATCACACTAGAAAATGCCTGCAGAGGGCACATTGTGTTGGAAATGGATAACAGAAACCATAGATACCGGCCCTGTGGATATGGATGTCATACTGTACAGATAAAATGACAAAATGCCTCAGCCTGTGAGTTTGTTGAGTAGGATGGTCATTCATTTAAACCCCTTCTTTTTTCTAAGTCCTTTAATTGTAGACTTGGCAGTACTACGGATATATATTGACAGGTGGGAGAAAATAACATACTTTATTGGGATTGGAAACTAAGTCTAGACAACTCTGAAGGAATTATATGTGGCAGACTCTGTGATCTGGATTCAAAACATGGTGTCTGTTATCTTAAAGTCACTTTCCTAGTTTGAGATCTGTTGCTATTTCTAGCTTTCCAGACTTCAGTAGTACAGTAGCAAAATCTTTTCTTTAGATGTTTCCCCAATTAAGGGATGAATAAAAAAGAATAAAAGAAAGAGACAGTGTAAAACTAGTATATAAACCTAGCTAGTTTGAATTTTTATGCTTCAGCTTTATTGTCACATATGCCTCAATTTACAACAAGGATGGCATCAGGCACCCCATGCTATTTTATGGCCTAAGAAGAGGCAACTCCCAACACAACAGTATTTAGCTAATATAAATGTCATTTACAGCCTGCATAATAGGTGTCCTCCAGCAGTGACATCTAACAGTTTTCCTTCTGTTTTCAGCTGTAAAATGAGAAAACTCCATTGATAAAATGCTACCTGAGTTTATTGACAGCAGGGCAGAGTGGCCTACCAAAATGAACTGTTCCTGGCTGTCAAGAATGAGTAGCAGCAATCTATTTCCTTCTCTTCTTCTGTTCATGCAAGAAAACAGTATTCAAGGATTCAGTGCTTCCATTTTCATTAGAATTTCATGTTACTTCCAGATTTTTAGAACTAGTTTTTTAAAAAAAAGATTCTGGTTTGCTAAGTTACTTTCATTAAAGCAGTGGTTCCCAACATTTTCTTTCTTTCTTTCTTTTTTTTTTTTTTTACCAGGGACCACTTTGACACTCTCCAACATTAGTATCAAAAGGGTTACAAATTGGTTTTTTGTCAACTTTAGATTTGGTTATTTGGGGTGCTGATTCAGAAAATTGCAATGGATAAACCACATCAGCTCTAGTTTGTGATACAGAACAGATGCCATCCTGTAGTAGCCATCTGCTCACTTACAGAAAACCGTATTTAATAAACTAGAGATGATATGGTCTATCCAAGGGGGCGGGGCTGGTCAGCAACAGGGAAGGAGTGGCACGTGGCATGAAAGGAGCAGATATAAAATAAAACAAATAAATAAAGAGGAAGGAAGCTCATGGACCATATCTTCGTCCTCATGGCCCACTGGTGGTCCACAGCCCACAGGTTAAAAACCACTGTATTAGAGCAAGCACCGATTTCCTAAATGGATAAATAATTTGGAACCATGGCTTCTGCTAAACACAGGGTGAATGTTTTCATTTTCTTTACATTAGTGAAGCAGATGGCAAGTTTGAGGCTTGATGGGTCTTATTCCAGCCTCCTAAATGTGGGCTTAACTAGGCCTGCTATTTATTAACCTATCATATGTAGCTTGGTATGGATAACATGTTATGTAAAATGCTAATCAGTAGGTTCCATTTTCACCAGGCTATCGTCACGTGTATTTGGATGGACTAACTGAAGCATCTATATTTGTTCATATAACGATCAATGAAATTTTCGGAAAGGTAAGACTGGACCTGTTGCATTTCTGATGTCTAAATTGTTGCTTCTTTTATTTTTAATTCATCACAAACATTTTAAAAGACAAGCTTTTTTCCTTCTATAATTATCCCCCCCCCGCCCCATTTCCCAAATTGATAGCACTTATATATGTGAAATAGGGAGGAGTGGATTATTTAATTCTTTCAGCGTCAGTGCATTCAGAGTTATGTGAATGGAGAAGTGGCAGTTGAATGGGAATGTTGCCTGACAGAAGAAGGAGGGGGGACTATACACAGGTATCTGGAAGAGAAATATAATATGTAGGCCCTTATACATTTTACTTTCTAGGCACGGAGCAATCAGGAATGAGGTGCTGGTGAATACCTATGTGTGTTTGGCGACTTATTGGTGTGAAGGTTTAGTAATTTCTTATCACAACTATACCTACCTGTTGTAGTGCAGTGGGTTGTGCTGGTGTAATTGCTGACCTGAAGGCCAGCGGTTCTAATCTGCGAGACGGGATGACACATCTTTAATTAAAGAGGTCATTTAGAGAATATGGAGCCCCTGGTGGGGCAATAGATTAAATCTTTGTGCTGGCAGGACTGCTGACTGAAAATTTGGCAGTTTGAATCTGGGGAGGGGGGTGAGCTCCCATCTGTCAGCTCCAGCTTCCCATGCGGGGACACAAGAGAAGCCCCCACAAGATGGTAAAATATCTGGGCATCCCCTAGGCAACATCCTTATTTACGGCCAATTCTCTCACACTAGAAGCAACTTGCAATTTCTCAAGTGGCTTCTAACATGAAAAAAAAAGTGTTGAAGTTATTCTGATTTTTCTACAGACACTTTTTTGTCTGAAGAAGGTGTTTACATTGTACAGGTGTTTACACTGTGTCAATGGTCTAGAAATAAACTATGGTTGTTTGTTAGTCATCATGCAAATAATGTATGTGCTGTACAAAGCAACATAATGGCAGGCATGTGAACCTGGATGGCTTCTTCCTTCCTGAACAAATTATGATGTCTTAAGTGCTAAATGTTTATCTCTTCTTTTCCAAAACTTGGTAAAATATGTGTTTTTTCAATTTATAACTCTGAATTCCCACAGCAGGATGACCAATGGCTAAGAGGGGATTGATTCTAGGAGTTGTAGAACAATACATTATCTACTTGATCTGTCTTCCCACACTAGATTGCAGAATTTCAATTTTTCTTGTAAACCCAATTAACAGGTTTTGTGTTTGCAAATTGTTCACAAGAAGGGGAACCACTATTTCTGGTTTGTAAGGTTTGGGAAGGGAATGGAAACACACACTCATTGGCGAGACTAAAGCTGTATGGCATGCATTTCTCATCAATTCCTGGAAATAAATGGCAGCACTTTTAGCTAGGTTGTTGTGTGCTTGCTTTAAGGGGAATATATTTTTCTTTGCAGCTTAGTTTGAATGAATTTTAATGCAAAGCTTGCTGCTATTAACTCATTTATTTAGAATATGGGAAATTTTAAATTTTGCTTCCAGTTTTACAAAGACATCTCCATGAATGCTTTTTCTTAATGTCTGCCTTAAATGAATATTTAGTTAGCACTGAGGATATGACTCAAATCATATCTGTTGGGTTCAATCTCCGCCATGTCTTGGTGCTGTTGGGGGTAAGAGGGAGCTAAGAGAGACTCCAATCAGAATGCCCATTTTGCTTCTTGCCAGTTTATTTATAATAGAGATGGACAACTATGGTGGGCACTGAAGCCCATTTTACCCTGTGTGCATGCTGTAGTGTATAGTTCTTCATTTTTGGGCGAATATCAGAACTAAAAATATTTTTAGTCAATACTTCTTGGCTTGTCTGAACAATTTTGGCATTGAATTAGACTAGGTTTCACCAATTCCACTGGTTCCCGGGAGTAGAAATTGGTTTTTTTCCAGGCATTTTGCTGCTCTCCACAATTGGAAAGGGTTTTCAGATGAGATCTAAGGGGCTTCTTTCCCAGTCATTTCTTATTTGGGTCTACAGCAGGTCAGGGTATATGGAGTAAACTTCCCTCATATGTTCTATGGAAGGAATTAAGAGCTTTTTCATTTATTTTAAAAAGAAATAATAATAATAATAACAACAACAACAACTTTATTTTTATACCCCACCACTCTCTCCCCGAAGGGACTCAAGCGGCTTACAAAGGGACAAGCCCAGAGAGCACAGAGTTAAAACGTAATGTAATAAAATAAAAACAAAACAAAACCAAATAGAAACATATTACAATAAATCATAAAATCATATTTTTTCTTCCTTAGAGTGGGCATTAATCTTTTAAAATGTATTGCTGCTTGCAATCTGTTTTGCCTAACAGTTTGATTGTTCAGATTGTGGCTGCCAGTCATATTAGCACTGCTGTGCTATTTAGGACAGAGGGGTGCTGTATATTTTTTGCTCAGTTTGTAGATACAGACAATGTATGAATTGAATCTGTTTGGTGAGCATAAAGGTTTTCATCTGTCTTAAGGGGCCTTATGAATTCTCTACCCCATTGTGCTACAGCAGTAGAGGAAAGAATTGCAGCTGTTCTTGGTTTCTTTAAAAAAGTATTTTCAGAAGTAGCAAAAAACAACAAAACCCACAAAGGATTGATACCTTTATTGGGCAATGGAAATGCATCATGCAAGCATTTAAAGCTTCCCTGACTTCTTCATTAGACAAAGGTGTTAAAAACCACACAGAAGAAAACACGTTACAGTCCCAGGCCTACATTCTGTCTTGGATGTAACCTTGCCATCTTCTAAGATGATATTGAGGGATTTGTGGCTCCATGTAAAATAAACCATGAGTAGTTTATTTTTGATCAGACTACACACTGCCTTGCCAGAGGAAAGTGAAGTGAGAGCACACTCCAATCTCTCTCTCTCTCTCTCTCTCTCTCTCTCTCTCTCTCTCTCTCTCCCCCGGCCTCCCCCCCGGCCTGCCTGCCTGCATAGTTCCAGCCTGAACAAAAATGTAACAAAAGCCCCAGGTTCATCCTGCTCCTCAGACATTGCCTGACCAATCAGCTTCATGCATCTTATTTTACTGTTGACACACACACACACATTAACTGATTCCTTGCATGCTCTAACAGGATTGTAGTGCAGGCAGGGTCCACCCCTCCATATCCATGTGAGGACCAGGGACATAGGGAATTAAAAGACTGGTACTAAAATGTCAACAGCTAGTTTTCAAGCAAAGTTACTTCCTGCCCTGTACTTTGTATCCACACTGAAAAGGGAGAGAAGTCATGTTCAGTTGTGTTAACTTCTATGATTACTCAATACAAGTGAGCATGACTTCCCTCTTTTTTAAGTTTTTCTGCTGTTGGAGACACATAGACTGCTGACTTGTGTCTTATTTCCAAATAGACACAATTACCTTCAATCTATAGATTAGAGCAGAGTTTCTCAAACTGTGTTCCTCCAGATTGTTTGGATTTTAGCTCCCACAATTCCTAACAGCTAGTAAACTGGCTGGATTTTCTGGGAGCTGAAGTCCAAAACAAAAGGAGCAGAGTTTCAGAAACTCTGGATTAGAGAAATTAATGATCACTTGATGTGGGGTGGGGGGATATTTTTATTTAGAACATCATCTTCTCTATCTTGCACATAGGAAAGAGCATTCATTGTGATGAAGTTGATGAATTGTACTACTACTATATTTATTTATATTCCATTTCCCCCTCTAAACTGGAAATCAAGGCAGCATGTAGATTCAAAACAAATGAAAACCTTCTTATTTATTTATTTATTATTTCAATTTGTATACCGTCCATTCCGGATGGCACAGGGTGGTTTACAACACATAAGATCACAACCATAAAACAGTGAATGACAATATAAAAACCCAATTTCCCAATAATCCCACAAAACAGTATTAGTCAACCGACCAAGAATTAGAGGTCAAAAGCCTGTCTAAAGAGCACAGTTTTACAGGCTTTCCAGAAGGCCGGCAATTCAACTCAAACAACTCAAAAATGTAATGTGGTGTGGGGAGAGAGGCTGCGAGATATTCTGTGTTAGTATTTTCTAAATAAAAGTTTGAATTTCCCATTATTTTAAACGACATTGAGCTGGCAAGACAAGCATTCACCTCCTCTATAGGCTGGTTTCCATGTGTAGTGAATCTCATGCCAATGTGCTGAACATAGCTGATGCACCCTCAATTTCAGCTTCCACTTTCTGGATGTGCTTGAGGAATGTGCACACATATGTATGCATGGGCTTCCATTTTTTCAGCTATTGGGATGAAACAGATTTCCACCCAGAAGTGAAGGCTGTAACAAATAGACACCATGTCCCATGTTGCTGCTCGCCCCAGGAAAATCATTCTACATGAAGAAAGCTGTGAAATATCAGAACCAGTCCAGTAAAACACTGAAACATTGGAGAGTTGTAGTCTAACACACTTGGAGATGCTAGGTTAGAGGTGGCTGATCTGTAAAGGACACTGGATGTATCACTTTGTTCTGTTTTGACTGAGCTGAAGAAATTAGCTCGACACATCTGCCTTTCTTTGCTTTCCAGTGGAGTCCTTTAATCCTCAACCCAAGTTATACTATCATGCACTTTCTAGGAGCCACTAAGGTAGCCTTTATTTAGCATGCATTTCTGCACTTGCTGGGCAACCATTTTTGCTTTTTAATAAGAGTCATTTTGAGCCGCATGATCTGTAACTGCTGTGTCGCTTCATTTCCCATCTAAAGTTTGAAATGTTGTGTTGCTGCTTTGAAATGGCCCATGTCATAAAACTCCGAGCCTTTGGGCCAGGCAGCCTCTCACTCCAGGACATTTCTTGCAAGCTTGTCATGTGTGATTAGGAAACTTCTTATAAAGCTCCTTAACTATCTTGGCAGGTTGTCTTCCTGACAAAGAGATAGTCTCTCATACGTGCATGGATTCATGTTGAGTGTGCTTGTTCTCTCCAACTAGAGGTGGGATTTGTTTTGGGTTGGTAACTGTTTGTTTGCTTGCTTGTTTGAGGTTTCTCTTTACTCACCCCTCAGATAATGTGCACATTCAGCAATTTAGAAATGTGTTGATGTAAAATAAGGCATGTTTTCAAAAACCTGTAGTATTTCTCCTCTTTTCCTCTTCCATTTTATTTTTTTCAGAACAAACAACTCATAGGACTCCGAGGGCTTTTCAACAAGAATCTCAAACACAATACTATGGAAAACAGTGGTCTTTATGTTAGGAAAAGATCAATTGGTGAGCGAATTCTCCGGCGCACAGCCAGTGCTCCAGCAAAGGGCAGGAAGAAGAGCAAAATGGGCTTTCAGGAAGCCACTGAACTTAAGGAGAGTGTATCAGAGGTGACAGACCTGAAGGACAAGGATGGGGTTCTAAGACGTACAAGTAGGAGCTTGCAAGCACGTCCCATATCCATGCCAGTTGAAAAGTATCTTCTGAGGAGTTTGCCATCGCCAGATCAAAAGGCTACCACCACCATGGATGATAAAAAAGGAAAAGCCTCTGGTAAGTCTCTTCAAAAGGTATAAGATCTATGAAGTATTTATTTACTTTAGTCTCCACTCTGAAAGTTTTTATGTTCATATATATTAGTTCATCCCATTTAATTCAATGGGGCATACCTCTATGCTAGAGGTATCAAACTTGTGACCCTCCAACATCCAGAAGCCTTAGCCAGTTTCTTCAATGGCCAGGAATTCTGGAAGCTGATGTCCAAATCACCTGAAGGGCCACAAGTTTGACACCACTGTATCCAGCATGGCCAGTAGTAAGGCATGCTGGTTATTGTAGCCCAACAACACCTGGAGGCTACATGACAAGCAATAACTGATTGCTTTCTTTACATTGTGCCAAGCTGTTCAAATACCTGCTGATTTTAGTAAGTCATAATTCTAAAGAGGGCATTTCCCTACCATTTCACAATCCTGGTAGCCTTGAGGGGTAAATAATAATAATACAATTGCATACATACATACTGTACATGTGCAGGTGTTTATTCTGGTTAGTACCTTTAAGTACAAAAAGTCTGATTGCATGGCTACTGGTGTGAATTTCTCATCTATGATGTTTGTTGCCAGTTTAATTAAAGATAAACACTTGTTTACCTGCCTCATTTTAACATACATACAAATAAGTTGTGAGAATAAAAATGCCTTTAATTATTAATAGAGATCTTAGTATTAAAGTGTAGCTGGTCTATGATATTTGGAAACTCCTCAAGAGTAGGGAACTCCATTAGAACGGATACAGTGACAACTGTCATAAAAGCTTCTTTGCAACCTTGCAGTCTGGATTTGCATACAAATGCAACATCAGATGACTACCCGATTTCCTGATTTGATTGACAAGCAACTGAAATCTTTGTTTCTTACCATATTGCAGCATACCTCAATTAATGAAGCCAATGTTAGCAAAGCTTCTTTTTATGAAGGCTTTTGGGTACATGAAGCTAGGATTCTTTCCCATTCCTCCCAACTCAGTGGAAGGGACGAGCCTTTCTGTGGTGCCAGCCACCCATCAGACTTGAAGTTGTAATTATGAAATGGCTCTCTATGTGCAAGATCAAACAAGAGATTAACTCTTTACATTACTAACAAAGGTTTGTTGGAATTAAAATTAATAAATTTAAGCTTTGAGAAGATTACTTGTATCCACCTAGAGATAGGGAAAGAAACTAGAAAGAATTCCTTAACTCTTTGTGTTCACATTTTCAGTGGTTCAGAGAATTGTACTCAATGCTTTAGATTGCCACAGCGAGATGCTATGTGATAGAAGAAAAAGACAAGGCAGACATCCTTGCCTTTTTGGAGAAGCCTTGATGTGGTCTGCAGAAAACTCAAAATGTTTTTGCTTATTTATGCAAGGCTCCATGACCTTGCTGTTTCATTTCATGCATCCATATTATTAGTTTTATATAATATTTTCTGAAATTCGTTGAATTGCTCTTCTTTTTTTTGTGGCGTAGGAACCTGTCCCTATTCTTTCCATGTTGTTTCTGCTACCGGTACAAAATTTTCTGTTAAAGAAGTAATGTCCAGGAGCACATCTACTTCATTAACGGAGGTATGCCTGCACATCACCATGGCTGAGTGAGCCTTCAAAGTTCCTTCACCTTTGTACATCTAGAGCTGCTTTCCTCACCTTGACAGAAGATATATGTAATAATAGATATTAGGAAGTCCAAAACATTCCAGCCTGTTTATGTTCTTTAAGTCCTTCTCCAGAGACTTTTAATTTCAAAAAAATCCAGCATCAAAACTGGACAAAAGTGTGGAACTTTTAACTCCAGAAATTTCTGGAATTAAATTTGTTACTTTTTACATTAATTGGACTACAGCTCCCATCATGTCAATATCTAACCATTTTGTATCTGCTGGCTAGGGATAATGGAAACTGTTCTTAACAAAACTAGAGGATACCAAGTTAAAGAAGGCTTCTGAATGAAATAATTAGATCATTTAACAAGTGAAGGGCTTTTTGTTCTATCCCAGGAATTTGCCCTTAAAAAACCTGAATCTTTTTGCATATGGGTTGGAGAGCAAATGGTCAATATATCACAAGCAGAGGTCAACTACTGATATCCATACAAGGAGAGATTCAGTGGCGAACTTTGTGAATGCAAAGAAACTTTACATTTTTTTGTAATTGCTTAACCCAGTGGTTCTCAACCTGTGGGTTCCCGGATGTTTTGGTCTTCAACTCTCAAAAATCCTAGCAGCTGGTAAAATAGCTGAGATTTCTGAGAGTTGTAGGCTAAAACACCTGGAGACCTACAGGTTGAGATCCACTGGCTTAACCTAATTTCCATCAGATTGCAATAAATTGAAATCAGCATAAACAATCAAATTTTGTTTTATTTAATATTTACTAAGCCACAATAGAACCCAAGTGTTAGGTACACTTGTACACCTTTCCATTCTACTAACTTGGACTTTCCACCTGTGCTTCCTTTTTAGCTAATGGAATAGTGATATTGCTTTTTTTGTTAGAGTTCTGTGTTATAGAACTGCAAAGAGACCCCAAAATTTTCTGATAAGGATATATTAGAATGATATTTCTGAGATTCTGCTTTTCAAAAAAACTCATAGATGTCTTGCCTGATTAGAGAGTATGCAGTGCTCATAAAGACCAGCTTGTTTCGCAGCAATGTTTTAACTGTTTAATTCAAAGCCATCCATTTAGTTCCTAAGTGCAATCCTTAGACCGGGTGGGCAACTAGGGAACGCTAGAAAGCCACATCACCCCCCCCCCCCACTGCCCCAGGAGACCTTGGAAGCTTGTATTACACACCACATCCTCAATGCACTCAATTTTTATTTAATTTCTCCCAGTACTATCTTGGAAAAAAACCCAGCAACATATAGGCAATGTGAAGAGTATTTTCACCATTTTAAGTGCATAGGAGGCATTTTTAAAGAAACATTAAGTCACTTCTGATTTATTTTTTTAAAAGACTTCCTCTAAGTCTAAAATGGTCAAAGGGACTCCCAAGACATTGCAAAAATGTCCCCAAGGCCCCTGCACATCAAAAATTGACAAACATTTTCCAGACTCCTAAGAGGCAACATAAATAGTCTTGAATGACTATGTAGCCTACATTTTGCTCACTCCTGCCTTAGACAGTTAATTTAGCCTCTATGTCCCCACATCTGATGAATTCCTCCTCCCCCTGCATCCATATTGTTACTTTTGCTCTGTTTCTGGTGGAATGAAAACAGTAATGCTGGATTTCTTCGTGTGGGAGGAGGTCTACACCCTAGAATGGCAAGTATGCTGTTACAGGCCTAAATCCAGTTATAATAGTCTCAGTTGGAATAAATCAATTGCATTGGTAGTCAGCATTTTATATATCCCATATATTCATGTACAAGTTCAAAACTTGTAGTCAAAATCATTCCAAAAACCCTGGCTCAACTTATCAATGGCTCAATGTGAATGCTGTACCTTATATAAAAAAGAACATTCCCATTCCTGAGTTGATTGGCAAAAGGTAAGAGCTTAGTCTGTCCCAGGAGAACTTAAAAGAGGCACTGACTGCCTCTACTCTCTTTTCTGTGACACCTTGTCTGGCCTTTTTGAATGCCTGGGTAAGGGCTGGCCCTCTGAGACAGTGTTGGTACTTTCCCCTACAGAACAATCTTTGACTATGGGTCAATTCAAAATCCATAATTTTGCCCCCACAACCTGCCCTTGACTTATATACGAGTTTGACTTATACATGAGTATATACAATAAATCACATGGATTCTGTGAGTCTACTCTACTTGGGGCTAATAGTTGGATTTAAGCCAGAGAAAGAAACAAAATGTACCAGTAGAATTGGAACAAATCCCATTCTTTTGATGGATATGTGATATTAGAAAGCCTCCTTTTCTGTGAAGTCCTAATACGGGAAGTGTAATTCAAACGTTCTGATAAGCATGCCTCTCCTCTTTGCAGATGGTGTTTTAACAGAGCTGTTTTGTTCTGTTTTTGTTTGCCATGCTTCTTTGTAGTACAAATCTGAATAGGAACACAGCTGAAGGTAATGCCACATGTCCAGACTATGGTACCTCATTGACATTCTTTACAACAACTATTACATCGTGCCTGTGATGATGTAATAAAACATTAAAGAAAAGCTTCAATGAAGTGCCTCCAATTGCATTTTCCTCATTCCTTTACATCACATGGATAATTTGTACTAAGCTTGCAAAACCCCATAATTAAATCCTCTCACAGTCGTGACCAGTTTCACTTTCTCCATTTGTTTGTTTCCAGGCAAAATAGTCATATGCAGCATATCTAACCAATGTTTTTGTTTGTTTTGTATTTAATGCAATTTTGCAGAAAGTGAAGATCATAGAAATTCAAAAGAAGCAATTTCCTTTTCTGAGAAAGAGTCATCTTTTATGGCATTTGTACCTTCATTTGAAAATTTTGCTCCCAAGACTGATGATTATACAACTTTACATGCTTATGAAAAACCAGATGGCTTAGACTTTGTGACTGGCATAGCTGAGACCTATTTCTCCACTGAATATTGGAAGAATAATCTTTCCAGTGAGTCTGTTCATGTAAAGAAGGAACCTGAAATAGAAGAGAATGAAGGACTACGTTCTGTGAATCAGAAACTTTGGGGAGGTACAGAAGAGAAAAAAATGGAAACCAGTAGTTCTGTTCCTCAAGAACATGAGGAGACAATTATCAAAACTCACACACTAGCCAATAGCACTATTGCTAATTTATCATTAGGTGACTCATTTTTTTCTGCCTGTCATGATGTCCAGGGCTTTCATTATACACCAGCTATACAAGATACTGACATTTCTCACCTTATCAGTGAAGTCTCTTTAACTGATGAAAGTGATCTGAGTAGTTCTGTATCAGCACTGATAGATCAGGCTGATGTCACACATGATCAGACTAATTTGACTGTTGTGTCTAGTCCTCCTGGAGTTGACAAAAAGATCATTAATATGAAGACTACACACCCACCACGCATGGTTTCATGTGATCAGAATGAAATGCCTGATTGCAAGTCGCCTAATGTAACACAGGTTGAATTGCCAGTATATTCAACACCAGAAATGGCTATAATAACAACACCTGCGACAACAGAGTGTTCTCTGTATACAATTATCCATGAGGCTCCTCTTTCTCCAACTACTTCTCCCCATGTTTTAGCAAACAAACTTGATAATGAGAATACAACCCACTGTGTGGAAAATCCTAGTATTGTTTCTTCCTGCATCTCATCTGTCACTCTGCTGAAATCAGACCCAAAAAGAAAGTGTAGAACAAATTGGGAATCTTTCAGCGATAGTAATTCCTGCTTTTCAGATGCCTCTGACTTGGAGCGTACAATATTTGCCCAGTTCCCACCTGCAAATTCTGCAGGCAGCAGCTTAATAGAAGTTGATGGGGAATTACAAGACCTTTTGATCACTACCTATGAATATAAGAGGGAAGACATGAGTCAACTTGCTTCTCCTTTGAAACTTAAGCATAATCAAGACACTCAGTATCATAACAAAGCCACCTGTGAACATCCCTATAGTGTGGACATCCACAGTGCCAACCAAGTTGAAGATGGCAAGTTAAAAAATGAGAAGACACAATATTTTCCTTACTTCAAACATCAAAATGGTGATCTTTTATACAATCATTACTTTCAATTTTCAAACACACCAAATGAAGTGTTAAACATCTCCCAAAGAGCCAATGTGCCCGAGAATTCTCTACCATTGCCTTCTTTCCCAGCTCAAAAACAACCAAGTCCTTGTAAATCCAAAAGTCTTGGAGACTTGACCTCAGAAGACATCTCTTGTAATTTTGAAAGCAAGTACAAGTATATTAGTAGGGGTTTTATTACATCTGGCATGAAAGACAAAATGGTGGCTACTCTGAAAGCTAAAAAACCTCAGACTACCGATTCTCTGACAGAACAACTGCGGAAACTGGTGTCTTTTGATCAAGATGATGGTTGCCAATCTTTCTGTTCTCAGCAAAATGATGATTGCCCTAAAATGCTGGTTCGAAAACTGTCTTCCAGGAGTCAAAGCAGAGTGCGAAATATTGCTAGTCGTGCCAAGGAGCGACAAGAAGCCAGCAAACAAAAGCTTTCCAACACTAGCAGCAATGTAGCCGGGGTGGTCTTTCGAAATAAGCCCTCTATGACTCCTCATGTTATCAACAGACACTCCACTGGTTCTTACATAGCAAGCTATCTGGATAATTTCAATGCAGATGATGTAGAAAGTCGAGGCGTCCCAGAAGGTGCATGCACATCATTGCGTTTTGGATACAGTGATCGATTTTGTACAGATGACTCTCTTTTAGAGACTAAACCAAGTGAAGATGATAAACCAGAAATTTATTTTCTCCTGAGACTGTAAATTGTATAAATACACATCTTCATTGTTTACAAGCTTTCCCACTGAATGAAGGATGATCAGTAAGCAATGTAGTCATTAGCATTCAGATGACTTAGAAATTTATTTTCCTGTTGTCATGAATTAATTCATCCATTTTGATCAAAGATGGTGTAAATAGATGTTGTAAAATTTATTTTCAGTTTTCTCTCTCTCTCTCTCTTTGGAGACTATACACAAACAAGTTGGTTATGGTTTGCATGGCATATATGCAATAGAAGTCCTGTATTTGCAGTGCATGTGCAACAGAATTTGGTATAGCTATGAGTCACCTCAAAATATTGCACTGACTGCAATCCCTGTCTTCTTTTCCCAATCGTTTAGCTACTTCTAATGATTTTAGAGTAGTTACCTTATGATTCTCTCTTTCAAGTATGTAATCATATGGATTCAAATGGATTATTTTTTTAAATGAAAAAAAATAGATGGGAGAAAATAAGTATTCATAAATATTTGATCTTAGAAGATAGGGATAATAATAAGCACTCCAAAATAATACAGCAGTATGAGTAATAGTGGCTGAATGCCTTCCATGGCAGTCGAGTGGTCAGTTCATTCTGGGGTTTCATCCAAACTTTAAAGGAGCCATCTGGATACTGAATGTCCTCTCTTGCAAACATATTCGGTATCATCGATAGCTTCCTTAAAGTTTGTACTGAAAATAGGAATGGATACGCCATCCTCCTGATGTAGAAACCACTAGCTGTCATGAATACAGATGAGAAAACAATTTCCGCATCCACAAAATAAGCGGAAAAGTGTTTGAAATGAATGATGCATCCTAAACAAGTTTTCTAATACTAGAAGCAAGATATTTAATGTTTAAGAACAAACATTAAATGGAAGAAACAAGGTACACAAGGAAAAGGGTAAACCAATTAGTTCATGGGCATATGAAACAATTAAAATGTTGTTCTTTTTTGGGAGTGGTTGTATAGTGAAAAATTGCCTCAAATCCAGAGCCCTTGGTACACAGTCAGTGTGTCTTATATTCATTCTGAGTGCCAACTTGTTTTTCTTCAATAATGGGAATGTTTTGAACATGCATCTTGGAATTGAATGCTTACCTGACATGACAACAGAGCATCTCTGCTTCACAGAAAGCAGGCGTTTATTGCTGCTTTGCTCCATGTGTTCTATTTAAGTGTTTTATTATATTTTACTTCAGCTACACTTGTAATAATTCAGATCTGAATGCTATTACTGATTTGCAACACTGAACAGTAACTTTACAGAGCCATATCAGTGCTTCATGTATTTCGATCTGTGTATATGTACGGAGCATTTGGTTGTTTTGATGTTAGTATCAGTCATATGTTTTTTAACTATGTTTTGAGGGTTATCTCTCTTTGAATGTTTTCTGAAGTAGCATTTAAGTTCTCCATTCTTACAGTGACTGTCTGATTGTTTAAACTATGTGTAATTTCATCTCATGGAACTTGGAATCTTAGTTCTACTCTTTCACAGTTTATGAATTAACACTGGCAGTTTTCTGAGATTAGCATCTCATTCTAAACAAGAGTAAGCAACTTATGGCCCTCCAGATGTTAGACTAAAACTCTCATGATTCCTTGCCTTGACTGTTCTTGCTAGGGACTGATGTAAGTTGTTGTCCAACTATCTGGAGTGTCTCAAGTTGCTAATTCCCATTTTAACAGTTCATGCTTATATCCTGTGTCTACATAAATACTAGTATTTCAGCAGTATCTGTTAACACAACCCAATGAAATATCAAGAAACGTAGGATATGATCTTAATGTAGCTCAACAGAACACCCACATATTCCTATCTATAGAAATATCATATTCACCAATAACAATATATAGACCCAGTACGGATGTAATTTCTCTGATTTTTCAATAATGTGCTAAAAGCTTATTTTCCCCCCTATTGTGTGATTTCTCCCTCTTCTTTTCAGCACTTTCCTTTGGTCATGGTATACCATCTGTATTAGTGATGTAACCATGCTTAATGCTAGCCATTGTTAATTACACTTAATGACAAGTGTTATAAACAAAGTTTGGAAAACCCAGATCAAACCCTTATTTTAAAAATAATATTATTAACCATGATATGCACTGATTTGAATTACAATTACATTTGTTTATCTTTAAATCCTCTGTGAACGGGGTGCAGAGACAAAAAAAGAACTCCAGGGGGAAATGAGGAGAGAGAAAGGAAGAGCCAAACCTAGGAAAACTTGCTTGCCATTCATGGAGGAATTATGTCTTCCCATCTTTTTCTTTACTTATCTCTGGGGTCTATGAAATATCCATTTCTATTGTGACACAAAGGTGAGGCTGAAGCAATTTTTTCTTTCTCTATGTTTGTTCCATATATTTGGCTATGAATGTAACTGAAACATGGTAGCAAAGTGGTGTATACTGTAGCCACACTTACTTCACAGGCAACTGAAAAAGAAGGTGGGATTTTTGTCATTCTGTGGCTTTGAGATAAGGGCTTTTTCGATTTGCTGCTGTGGAGGAGGGGAGTCATTGTTAAAGAGCCTCTCATGTCAAACTGTCCCCTGATAATTAGAATTGTGCAGTTTTCTCCTATGGGCTGTGTTTACAATGTGTGTTAATGCATTTTTTTGGTTATGTGTAAAAGTCATGTACCTAATAAATACCTCTTTTCTTTTGTAATACAGAATGCTATTTGTATTCATGGAAGGGAAACAAAATAAAATTTTAAGCACTCCAAGTGCATGTTTTAAAGAATGAAGCAAAGCTGAATAGTTGCAATTGTCCTCTCATTTGCTTTTATCAAAGAGCCAACTTTTCCTGTTGAATGATAGAAAACATATCTGTAGAAAGCCCCAAGTGGGAGAGTGTGTGTTTTCACCATAGACTGTGTAGAAGTATCAGGTATTGAAATCAGTTTGTACAAAATGGTCAGTACCAACCCCATGCCAAGAAGCAGGAACATCACATTCAAAACACCCCGACAGATGGCCATCCAGCCTCTATTTAAAAGCCTCCAAAGAAGGAGCCTCCACCACTCTCTGGGGCAGAGAGTTCCACTGCTGAACAGCTCTCATAGTTAGGAAGTGCTTCCTCGTGTTCAGGTGGAATCTCCTTTCCTGTAGTTTGAAGCCATTCCTCTGCGTCCTCGTCTCCAGGGCATCAGAAAACAAGCTTGTTCCCTCCCTACTGCCATAATTTGTTCTAAGCATTATTGGATAGTAAGTTTGAATGTCTACTGATAGTCATAGTTTAATCTATTTTTTGCAAAATTGTGCACACACAAAAGGTTGCATCATTTTCTTTCTGCATAAACAGGTTTAAAGTAAACAAATGGCACATGGTCCCCCTTGTATGCCAAATGTGGAGATCAATGGAGTGTTAATTCAGCATCGCAACTGGTCTTGGGACTTTTTACACTCTGTGCTGCTCCTGCTGCTAGTGACATTTCAGTTCTAAGTCTAAAAAAACACAACCCCCTTAAAACAACACAAGTTCAATGTTTGTGTGTGTACATCTGGGATGAGGAACTAAAGATGGCATACAATTTTGATTTCTAAAATGTCAATTGAGCCTTCAAGCATAATTTTAAGGTTTAAAAACACATGACATTTCCTTTTTCAGACAGACAGACAAACAAGGTGGTTTGAATTCTTTGCAGAATTTCATAGCTGATCATTCATATGACATTCGGTGGCTCATCCACAGGGCAATTTATCTTTTGTCTTAATTTCATTGCCATCATGTAGGATGTCTCTTCCGAGCACCTATTGATATTTAATCAAAGTAGAAGTACAACATGTGCTGAGTAAATTTTCTGTGAGGAATGAAATGAGCATTTGACAATTTCTCGATTAGGGTCAAAATTTGTAGTTCACACCTCTTAGGGAACATTTACAGAAAGAATTTTTTATTCTTAGTGCAACAAAATCTACACATTTTGTGAACCATACAATGCATGTGTTTGGGTTTTTTTCGCTTTAAAAAACATAATGCAGACAGTGCACATGCACTTTTTAAAATTTGTGTAACTTTGAATGTATAACATTAAAGTTGCACTTATTTTAAAGCTGTGCAACATTCCGATTTATATTTTTCCTTCTCTTTTTGGAAAGCTCCACAGCTTCCAGTGTGCCACATCATTCTGTTTTATGATTTTTCTCTCACCCTCTTTTAGGAGAATATAGTAGCCCCGGTGATGCAGCAGGTTAAACTGCTGAGCTGCTGAACTTGCTGACCAAAAGGTTGGCATTTCGAATCTGGGGAGCAGGGTGAGCTCCTGCTGTTAGCCCCAGCTTCTGCCAACCTAGCAGTTTGAAAACATGCAAATGTGAGTAGATCAATAGGTACTGTTCTAGAGGAAAGGTAATGGTCTCCATGCAGTCATACTGGCCATGTGACCTTGGAGGCTTCCACAGACAATGCCAGCTCTTCGGCTTAGAAATTGAGATGAGCACCACCCTCCAGAGTAGGACACAACTAGACTTAATGTCAAGGGGAATCCTTTACCTTAAAATTTATTATGGACAACAAAGAACAATATTTAAAAATGATGATGGAACCAAGGCTACTTATGCTACTAGCCTTCTATCAGTTACCTAAAAGGAAAATGATCTGGATGACGAATAACAGAATTATAAGTGACGAGAGATTGGATTTGAAGCTGGCTGTTCAACTCTAGACCACTGTTGTGTTTTAGCCCATCATGCTGAAAATAATACTGTAATCTCTGATAGTAAGCGCTTTACTTCCTTCATTGATCTCAAATCTGCTTTTGATTTGGTTTCAAGGAAACTCCTACTCTCTAAATTACAAATTACTACAAGTAGAGTCTTGCTTATCCAATCTTCGCTCATCCAACATTCTATATTATCTCACACAGTCTGCCTGGAATAATGTCCAGGGTGGGAGAAAGAAAGAACTCCTGTCTGTTTTGGTGCTAAATTCATAAATTTTTGATCGTGGGCTTTTTCGATCGTGGCTCCAGTATTTTGGAACGTGTTGCCCGCTGACGTTCGCGCTATTCAGAGCCTCCTTCCATTCAGGAAACCCTGCAAGACTTCATTATTTCAGCAGGCTTTCGGTGTCGGATGAATTGCAGTCTTCCTTGTGTATCGCCATCTTGCACTATCTTTTGCTGCCGCAGTGTTCTTTGATGCGTGGCTTATTGTGACATTTTAATCTGTTGTTTTAATTGTGGTTTTTAACTTTTTAGCTGTGTTGGCTGTTTTTATGAACATGTTGTAAGCCGCCCCAAGCCATTGGGAGGGCCGGCAGACAAATACAAATTAAATAAATAAATAAATAAATAAATACAGTAATTATTACATAACGTTACTATGTATTAAACTGCTTTTTCTGCTGATTTGTTGTAAACATGTTGTTTTAATGCTTAATTTGTAAAATCATAATGTAATTTGATGTTTAATAAGCATGTCCTTAATCTCTCCTTATTATCCAACATTTTCACTTATCTAATGTTCTACTGGCCCATTTATGTTGGATAAACAAAACTCTACTGTATTGATAAGTTAATTGGTGCCTCAATACTTTAAAACCATTTCCTCCTGATTTTGAAAATTAAGCAGGGTCAATCATGTTGAGTTCTGGGATGGAAGATTACCAATGAATAGCAGAAGATTACCAATGAATAGCAGGTGTTGTGGGCCATAACTCAGAGGAAAGAACTGGCAAAACTACATCTGAGTATTCCTTGCATAAGTAAACATTTGTAGTAACTACATGTTAACATTATAAGGAGTGATAATGAAGGATACCAAATATGTATCTAGCCCAACATTGTATATACTCCCTGGTCAACCAGCTGTTTATGAGGATTTCAGAAGAAGAACATGAAGTCTGCTACACTTTGCGGTTGTCATTTCTCATGTCTGATAATGCAAAATACAGAGACACCTGCTGTGCTCCTTGAATGGAAGGTTGACATCAGTGGCAGGTAAGTTTCTTTACCAGTGATGAGTCCCTATGTGGTTCATAACCCTGAGAGCTCCTTGCTGTATTGCAGAATGTCTTGCTTTACAATTATTCTGTCACTAGATAAGATGAATGTGGAAACATTCCACAGAATACTTTTCTATAATATTCACATAGCTTGGGCTTTGCTGAGGGCAGGAGGAGGGTGAAAAGAAGAAAGAAGTTTGACATCTTGAATGAGGTCTGTTCGAGAAGAGACCTTTCACCTCACAAAAGATTATGCCTTCAGAACCTGGGTTTGGCCTTTAAATAGAGTTTATGCTAGAAGGTGCAGTGGATGTTTAGTGCTATGGATAAATGACAAATACAACTCTTTCCAGCGGGGTTTGACAGCCTTCTGGCCTGACAAGCTTCAGCTTATGTGTCAGTGATAAATCGCACAATGATTCTGTAAGCTGCTTAATAACAGGAGAGGGGGATATCTTGCTTTCACACTTACATGTTGTATATCCTCAACAAATCCTTCTGTCCATTAGTGTTGAGGAATTTTGGCATCTCTTTTTGAATATAACAAACCAATCTTAAATTAAAACACCTGGGGGCTCTCAGGTTTAGAACCACATATCTCCAATCTTTAATCCTACGCATTATTTTCAGCCACACAGCCATGGCTGTTCCCTCCTTACTTTAATGTCATGCGTGCAAATATACCCATTTCCTGTTAAGTAGGAATGTGCTAACAATGGTGTGGAAGCATTAAAACACACACACACAGACACACCTTTTTAAACAGCAACAACAACCATGTCAGCAAACTTAAAATTGTACTTGCATTCACACCAAGAAAGAACCACTTGGCAGGAATGATCTGGTTACTGCTTGGAACCACCAACTGGTTTCACCTGCTATTTAGTCCTTTTCCCAAACTCCACAACGATGTCATATCACAAAAAAACCCCGTATTTTCCTGGAAAACCAGAAGATAAAAGATAAGGCTTATTAAACTGGATTAAAGATCAAAGAACCATATTCTAAGAAAGTCATCAAGAAAGTCATGTGTCTGGACTGAGGCGCCTACGAGGCGAGTATTTTTTTCCCATCTCTGTAGGAAAGCTCTCCATCTTGTCAGCAAAATTAGGCCTAGAAAACCAATTAAATCACAAATAATGATTTAGCTAGATGGTACACCAATTTCAGATTGCATTGGATTGCTGCAGTTCAGCTCCAAGGCAGATCAGCACAAGTTAAAAAAAAAATTCAGGTTGACCTGGCTATCAAAACTAGGGAAAAGCTAGACATTGTGTCTCCAATGCAACCCTAGAAGGAAGGAATCAAGGAAGTGAACTCTATGATCCTAGCACTGTCAGCCACAGTACCCATGGGGAAGAGTGATATAAAGTCATGGAGGATAGATACTATTCTTTCTGGGTCAGCGGGAAATCAGGAAGGAGGTTAATGAGGGTGGAGGTAATTTTTGACTTCATTGAGCTATCCTTTCTCTTTTGTGACTTTTTTTCCTTTGGTCTAGCTTAACTTTTCTTGTTAATTTTTAAATTAATCTGTGTGATCTAGGTAACAAAATCCACTCTTCATTCTTGTCCCCATTGCCCTTAAAGATTGTTGTTACTTAGGGAGTCCCCAGTGGTGCAATGGGTTAAACTCTTGTGCCAGCAGGACTGCTGACCTACAGGTTGGAGATTTGAATCAGGGTAGACTGTGGATGAGCTCCCTCTGTCAGCTCCAGCTTCCCATGCAGGAACATGAGAGAAGCCTCCCACAAGGATGGTAAATCAAAAAAACATTCAGGTGTCCCCTGGGCAACGTCCTTGCAGATGCCAAATTTTCTTACACCAGATGCGACTTGCAGTTTCTCAAGTCGCTCCTGACACACACAAAGCTGTTACTTAAGGATTAGATGGAAGGAAGACCTTTGAAGCCATCGTAGAAAAGATAATAGGTAGTCTGGGACCTCCCACTTCAAGTGGTAGAGAATCCTAGAATTGCTATCTGCGTCCAGTGTATGCAACAAATGAGCATGTTGAACAATATTAAAAGTACCAGCCAATCTTGTTCAGAAGAGAGCAGTCAAGCAGCTTGAGAAAGACATTTAGGGTAGAAACAAATAATGTTGACCACTGTAGCCCTTTTTGTGTACCTGCTGCAAGAGGTCTGTGGAAGAGATGGACTGTGGGACTAGAGAATCATTAAAAGGAGGATTCTAATTGCAGCAGCAGCACCATGTACCTTAACCAGGGACAAGGGACAACTGGGATCACAGGCTAATTCTACCACTTGGACTGCTGATAACAAAGCATATCCTTGTCACAAAGTTTCTGTTTTCATTTCTGCTGCATCAGTACATTGTTTTAATTAGCTTTCTGGAATATTATAACAAAAACAAAACAAGCAAAAACCACCCACTCTTCCAAGTTTGTTGCCATCATTAATGCTGTATCATAACATTACCAGAAACAGACTTAGGTGACAGACACTCAAGAATTGGTAGGGCAACTGTGGTGAGCTTAGGGGCTGTGTTTGCCCCCCAGGAAACCTTGGATCACCCCCACTCCCAGCAAATGCCCTCTAGTAGTTGTGGGAAATGTTTATCACATCGCTTTCTGTTTTTTTAAAAGGCCTCTCCTAGACCTAAAATGGTTCAGAGGAATTGAAAAACCAAATTTTGCCCCATACTCCTATGAGGCTTTCGGGGACAATATTTTACTTCTTGGTGCCTGGAGATCACAAAAACAAAACACACCAAGCAAACAAAAAAAATCCCTCAAAATAAATGTGGGGAATATATGTTTCTCATAGTCTGTACTTTCTTCATTTTTGCTTTCAGAGATAAGGCTAAGAAAATAGCAATGAAATGAATACTACAAATGAGAATAGAAATTATTTATTTGTGAATTTTGTCCTTTTGGGGGGGGGGAGCAGGGAGAGATAGCATATTTCACAGGTGTCGGGTAACACTGCTAAAGGGTAAATTGGCTTTGGTTAATCCTACCTTTATGGTTCCCATATATCTAATTTCCCATGTGAGTTTTCTTAATAGTAACTTTCAGTTTCATACTATAAATCAGTATGGGAGACTTGACCGTTTGGATACACAGGAGGAGTCTCAAAATGCAAAGCGATGGATGGATGGATACACACACACAGAATTCAGGTTAAGCAAAGCCTTAAGGCAATTAAACATGACTGATAAGTAACCATGCAATGCAACATAGAGTAATATAAAACTAACTGTAAACGTCCGTAATACTGTAATACAAAGCAAAATATCAAACTATAACTAAACAGTACACACACACACACCTCCTGGGCAGGCATGTAGTGGGGGGGGGGCTAAGGGGGCTTCAGCCCCTCCCCCCCGAAATTCTCAGGGTGGTCCGCGAAAAGGCCTTACTGGTACATTATTTAAACTGTTATGTTTATTCATATCATGATCTGATCACCATGCTCATTATATCCCACATTAATGGGGTTATTGAGATAACAATACAAAAGGTTTGCTAGGGTAGACCCTCTCCCACCCAGTCTCACCCCCCACCCGAACCAAACTCAGGGCCCCGAATCAAAATCCTGGCTACGGCCCTGCTCCTGGGGATCCAAAACCTCCTGGGGATCCATGTTGCTCACTCCTAATTTTAAAAGAAGATAATAAATTACATTGTTAATTTGTCTCCCTTCCTGACCCCCAAATCAGCTGCCAGAGGTGTTTTATAAGCTGTTTTTATATGCTGTTTTATATGTTGTAAACCGCCCTGAGCCTCGGGAAGGGCGGTTTATCAAGTCGAAATTAATAATAATAATTACTAATGGAGGAGTTGGCTCTGCCATAGAAATTGCCTCTTGCTTGCTCTCACATAGAAATGACTAGGCATTACTGAACTCCAAGTGAGGAGGGAGCAGATGTCATGACAGGCGGACTAACAAAGCCTTTCTTTCTCTCTTTCTGTTGGCACTTGCAGAAGCATAGAGAGACCGAAAGCAAAGCTGGCCTCAAATCTGGCAGAAACACATTATGACAACACCAATTATAACGAGAATACCTCTAACTAAATAAAAAACTGAAATGGCATCATTTTGTCATAATGAAATCAGGTTTTGAAACTCAATCACTTTGTTTAAGAGCAAAGTGATTATCAAGCAAGTACAGAAAGCATTTGTTTTATTGGGTTTTGCTCTAATAGACATTTACTAAAGAAATGCTGCAAATGACAGAAACTGGAGTTTAACTGAGCCTTTTTTTTCCTTTTTAATAAGGAGTTAATCAGTCTTACTTTATTCCTTAGAGGGAATAAACAAACCCCAAAACCATGAATAGTTGCTTCCTGTGACAATTAGAGTGGAAAAGAGAGTGAGAACAACAAGGTGTGCAGTGCGAAGCAGCTTTTAAGATGGAGGCAATCACCCTGAGACCTAACCATCAAAAGTGCAGGACTTCTACTTCAGACCTAACCAACTCTTTCACAAAACAGCTTGAATTGGGTGATGAGGACTTTCTTGGACAACTGAAGAGTTGAGCATGAGACCTCTGACTCTGGGTCCCCTTTTTTCCATGTCAGGAGTGACTTGAGAAACTACAAGTCGCTTCTGGTGTGAGATAACTGTCTGCCTGCAAGTACGTTGCCCACGGGATGCCTGGATGTTTTTTGATGTTTTACCATCCTTGTGGAAGGCTTTTCTCATGTCTCCGCATGGAGAGCTGGAGCTGACAGAGGGAGCTCAACCCGCTCTCCATGGATTTGAACAGCTGACCTTTTGGTCAGCAGTCCTGCTGGCACAAGAGTTTAACCCATTGTACCACCAGGGGCTCCTTCAATGCACTGTGAACAGATTAGTTGATATAATTCTATTGTTCTGAGATCAATTAGAGAGACTACCACATACTGAAAACGCCATGGATTTATTTTGGTTTTCACAATCAAAGTTTAATTGGTCAGAATATACCACTAAATAAATCTCTCAATAGTAAGGAATTGATACATTTAATTATCTGTGTTTCTGTCCACATGAAAACTGACCTCATAAAGGCTTCCCCATGAAATACATATATTTTTAACAGGTGATATTATAAAAGAATAGCCTTTGTGAGAATGACAGAGAGAGGAAGATAAAACAGATCCTGATTCCATTGGATGTTTTGTTGTTTCTGCCATTCAGAAGTTTTCCTATGGCACTGAAATAAGCAAAGGTTCATTGAGTCCTTTGGGGCCTTTGTGCCTTCATATAATCCCAGTGTGCTAGGACTTTCCATCTCCTTTTCATAGAGAGATGGAGCATGTGATGTGCTAAATGTATCACCGAAAGAAACTGAAAAAAGGTTTTACTTCCATCACCATTCCCAGTTATTTTCCTTCCTAAACATATACTGACATTGGGCATAGCTAGAGGAATGTGCTCCAGTTTGCTATTTCAGCCAACAAAGGATACTTCATATTTGAGATATGCAAATAATACTTGATGAAGCAATGGTCCCATTCCACATTTAATGAATTTTTTTTTGCTTGACAGCTCAAAACAATTCTAAGGCTGCTTTGCAGACAATTAACACCAGTAGCAAAGATGATTTTATAAGGCAATTGCTCCGTTTTCCTGGAGCATAGCAATCCAATACAGGTGAGCAAATTGAAATTAATTTGTTTGTATGCTCTGAAAGAATATGTAAATTTTGCATAGTATCATTCCTCTACCTAACTGACTGTGTAACAGAATGAATAACAGGAATAGCACAGAGAAACCAGTGCTGCTAAAGTGTGAGAATTTTTAAAATTAAAAACATTGAATAATACTAATTTTAAAGAAAAATCCATGTTCATCTGTTGCAGCAAAAAGTACAAAGTTCTGAAGTACCCCAAAGAGCAAGACTTTAAATCAGATGGGAGAAACATTTGAGCTTTCAGATATTGGTGAAATGAAAGTCCCAGCAGGTGTAGACAGCACAGCTAATCCTGACATATGCTGGGAGGTTCAATCCAAACACATTGGGGTACCACATGATTTCTATCCCATATATTTATCCAACTCATAAGAGGGAAAAATCTTACTACTAGTTGTTGTTGGAATGGGCTGCTAGCAATTGCAGTTCAACAGCATTGGGAGAAATCCACATTTCCCATCTTTTGCCTAAGTTGAATTAGAGTACACCAACACGCCTCATGGTAGTTATATTCCTCTACTCATTCAATGTGAGTTTAGCAACTGGATTTAGACTAAAAATGTATGAAATGCAGGAGCTTTCATGGTATCAGGTTCTTGCAGTGTTCTCCAGTATTTTATGTGTATAGCTAAATGTCACGATGCAAGTCCTAGGCCGGCCCCGTAATCACACACACAGAGACGATAATCAGCTAACTACTTTATTGAAGAATAAAAACAGTTGAAAAGGTAATTGTCCATAAAAATATCAAGTAATCCAAAAGTAAAGGTATAGTCCAAAAGGCAAACTTGGCAGTATATCCAAAAACTTGGCAAAGCTCCGCTTAACTAGCGGATCCGGAACAAAGCAAGGTTACAAGGTAAAACTCTACTTGGCAGGCCACTAGCCCCAAACTTAGCTACGTGGTCTTGGCTTCGCTACACATCTGTATAGGTGAGACGTGGCTGAAGTACTGAGGATTCGTTCCCACGGATCCTATACTTAATCCCCAGATGTGTAGCTCTAGGCTTCTCCTCCTCCAATCTGTGCTGCGAGCCCTCGGTCGGTCTAGGCTGTGGAACCAACCCCTCCTGCTAGCCTCAATGCTCCGTCTCCTATCAAAGGTTCGACCTTGCCTCCCAGCACCTGCTTCCCTATCTTCGTGAGAGTCAAACTCCCCATCTGCTTCCCGGGCCTCTCCTTCGGTTGTTTCCCACATCCTCTCTTGCGAGCCTCGCCCCGGCCGCTCGTAATCTTCACTATCAGTGCTTTCGAATTCCAACTGGCCTTCCTGCTGTTCGTAAGGGTCAGGCCAGCCGTCATCCCAGGCTAGGCTTTCTGTGGGAGAAGAATGCCCAGCTGTCTCAAACTCCCCTTCTTCTAGCCCCTCCAAATCCTCTTCCGAATCAACTGGCTCCAATGCTAGTGGGACCCCCGGTGCTGCCCCCTGCCCACCAGGCACAATTGAGAACTGGTGTGCTACACTAAACAGTACACACAGTAGGGATGGAGAAAATACAGAAAATGGGATTTCTGGAAAAACGGATTTCCATGGGCAGCCAGTGGAAGTGGTCATGTGTAAACTCCATTTTGCCAGCATGTGAAAATGGAGGGAAAATGGGGGGTGGGGTGGACTGTTGGAGCTCAGCCTGTGATTGTGTTTAAGGATCAGGGTGCTTTAGATGTGAGGAGTAATGAGAATGAGTTTCAAGATGGATATGGTTTGCTCAATGATATTGACGCAGAGAATGACCAGGAGATTCCTGTTCAAAGTGCAGTTTCACACGAGAATGTCCCTGAAGGGTGTGGGGATGATGGTGTGCTCCCTCAATTGTTACCAGAGAGTTCCCATGATTTGGAGCTTGAGAACAGCTCAGCACCTGGCCTAGCTGCAGAAATTAATGAGCAAATAGATAGTCAGGAGATTAGTCAAAACAGAAAAGCCAAACAGTGGCTTTGGCGTTCTGCCAGGCTCAGAGAGAGAAAGATAAGAGACTATAACTTAAAGTGAAACCAATTTCTGAGTGTTTGGGACATAGCTTAACGAGGAGATGAAAGTCCCAAGTGCAGGATATGTAGTCCGATGAAGCATTGTTTGGAATCAAATCAAGCTCTCATCCTTGTTTCATTGAAGCTTTGCTTGGAGAGATTGTTGCTTAAGTGTCTTGTTTTATAGTCTTGATCCTTGGATTCTATGGTTTTATATGCATGCCTTGGATTCATGTTTCCTGGTCTCTTGGATTTTATTGGAGAAGTTTTTGCCTTTGTTTTTCATGGACTTTGATGGACTACTACCTTGGACTACTTTGTTCTATCTTATCTTTCTACCTAATTGGATTTACTTATTCCTTTAAATTGCTTAAAAAAAACTCTTCTGCTTTTTAATTATCTTCAATAAAAGGATTGTTTTCCTACTCAATTGCCTTTTTCCTGGTCTGAAGTACAACAGTAACTTACATGGGATAAGGCCCTTGATCATTTTTGACTCTGGCTTCGTCTGTCACTACCTTCAGTCCTATCCAACACTAACCTACTCACTCTCATTTACCACAAGGATCAATATTCCTCAATGCCATTATAGATCTTCTCAAAAAGTTGTCACAAAGTCATCTCCCAGATCAATTGGAAGACATCTCCGCAAATGGTCGGGATGCACACACATTATTCTTCCACTGCAGCATCAATCACCATTTGATTAGTACCAAACAACCTGGATTTCATGTGGAATTGACTCCAAGGTCCCCAACCTTTCCCAACAACAGCAAAATAAGGATGTAGCTCTAGGTTTTTTCCCAGAAATCAGAAGTATTACAACTCTGTAGGTTTTACTTAGAACCTTTAACGAACAAACCCAAAAACCAGAACAAAACCATACTAAGTAAGCTGGCACGAAGTCATTTCATTGCCCGAAATTGCTTGAAGATGCATGAATACACATCATTATATTTCCTCATACCCTCAGCTGTAGAATTGGTGGAGCATGATATGGCATACTTGGTCCTCATATCCCTGTAGACTAGTGGGGATATGAATATGGTGTTTTTCAAGCCATGTATATGATTTCCTGAATTTTAACTCTCAAAGATCAGGACTGACAAGAAAAATTCAACAAGATTAATTTCCAGGCGTAGGAAAGCATGTTGAATAACAAGAGTGGGTTGGTGTTATGAAAACATTGTGCAGAGGCTGACCGAAGTGAGCACAAGAAAAACAAATCAGGGGGGGAAATGGAGCTGCTGTTCATTTAAATGAATACATGGCTTACAGCATAGTCTGATTTGCACTGTCTCCTACTATAACTGTGTGCTGCTACAACCAGCACATGGCACAATATTAATCACCTGGGGTCCTGCTCTGTTTCTATTATATCAGTAGTTCTCAACCTGTGGGTCCCCAGATGTTTTGGCATTCAACTTCCAGAGATCCTAAGAGCTGGTAAACTGGTTGGGATTTCTGGGAGTTGTAGACCAAAACAGCTGGGGACGTATAGGTTGAGAACCACTGTATTATATCATTTATATGTCGTTTAGGCATCTATCCAAAAGAACTCTAAATAGCCAGAACATCCTAAATGAAACAATCAAATGGCACCTGCAAGTTGAATGTTGCAGGTAATTTAACCTCTGCTCTGGAAACTTTCCATCAAAATCCATAGATCTGAAAACAAAACTCCAGTATGAGCAGATGTTACAGGATGATGAAACCAGTCAGTTTCCTTATTCTGATGGACATTTCACAGTTCTGGGAATGTTTATTCTTTTTGGATAAAACCTGAGATAAGAGCAGGGTCTAAGGTTGAAGATTTTTGACCTTGAACCAAGATTTACACTATGGCAAAATATCATCTTTGACGCTAGCCTACTCTCAGGTAAATTTGTTCCTTTACCAACCTACCTGCTCATTGAGGTTGTCTTTAAGTTTTGTTCACCAAATATGTTGGGGCACTTCCACACAGCCATATATCTCAGAATATTAAGGCAGAAAATCCCACAATATCTGCTTTGCACTGGGTTATCTCAGTCCATACTGGCATATATCGCAGTTCAAGGCAGGTGTGGGATTTCATTCAGCTGTGTGAAATGAGCTTTGGACATCTTAAATAAGGTGAATTGTGGTGAGAAAGTGTCCTTTCACTGATGGTGTCCATGCTAAGAAATAATGCCAACATTGGCTAAAATCCTGCTAGTTCCAACAAAGTAGATCCATTAAAAAGTAGATCCTCTTGAATGAACTAATTCATAGCTTCCTATCACTCAACTGCTACATTCATCCTTCGGCCAATTCTCTTTTCATTCTTCACCTGAGGAAGCCTCCTCCAGATCAAGCACAAGAAAAGCCAAATTAGTCCCTGGGTAAAGTGTGCTGTGTTTTTGTAAAACAAATGTATAACAGCTGATCACAATACAAATATTGTAGCAATAGTAGCTCATTCTGGAATATGTAATTCTCTAACTGAACTTGAGTTTCCATCATTCTAACCAGAAAGGTTAGAATGATGGAAACTCAAGTCCTGAATGGTTACAATGGTAAGAACAGTCCAACCCCATCAGAAAAGCCTCATATTTTCCTCTTCTTGTCCTACACCCAGTCGTAATAAATTCCTTCCTAAACCAAAGAATCATAGATGACTTCTGTTAAAGAAGGTAATAGATTATAAGAAGTCCCCTTTATCCTTGAGATGATGCAACAGGGGACTTTGTCAGTGGACGAAGATTCTACTACACCTCCTTCACACTACCTAATTTTAGCACTATAATTGCACTTTAAATTTCATGGATGCAGAATTCTTAGCTGGAGAGCATCACCAAACATTAAAACTCAGGATTCCACAGAAAGCAGCAACGATGGCAACTGAAGTAGACTTGTTACACTAGAATGTTGTGTAGTGTGAAAAATGCCTGGGGTTTTCTGGGTGGGAGGAAGACAAAAGAATTTCCTTGGTGAGGGAAAGAGGTTTCCTTCCAACAACATTGTACTGGTATATTATCTGCAGACTGGATTGCAATTACTAGGAAAGTGTACTTAACTTTACATATTATGGATCTGGTATTTTCCACTACTAGAAAAATATAATTCAGATGATATGGACTAACAACTAGGCATGAGAAAAAAGTTATGAAAATTGAAAGAAATCGGAAGGGATTCGTATGTATGGGACTTTCAAGTTTATACGCATCACAGTGGCAATCCCAGAAGTGGGATTTCTTTTCCGCACTCCCTGGGCCCAAATTTTTGTTAGATTTGTAAATATTTTGGAAGGCCCCCTATTATCCCCTCCAAAATAGCTTCCCAGACATTACCCACAGTCAGATGGGGCCTTTCCATGCTCAGAGCCTACTTTAACTGAAAGGCCTTTCCTCCAGGAAGTGAAAAAGGAGCCGGACCATAGAGAGATCCAGATCGGGAGTCCTAGAGCGGCTGGAGGACTCAGGAAAAAAGCGGTTTAAACTGCAGGGAAAGAAGCCTAGATAGGAGGACAGGCAAGAAGGACATGAGGAAGGCTGAAACAATGGCAGAAGTGGTTGAAAACAGCCCGGAGAGGAGCAGGAAAAGTGCAGAATCAAGGAAAAGCCATAGAGTTCAAACCTCCTAGAGAGCTATGGGAAACTGAATGGGGGAAAGCTGCAGTGGGAAGAGCTCTGGAGAAGGTAGGCAACTATTTTATAATTAAAAATAAATATAATGATATTTACTCCTTCTAATTTCCTGGAAGAAGGGCCCTGGGCATTTAATTCTAATAATAATAATATATTAATAATATTTACTTCTTCTAATTTCCTGGAATGAGGGCCCTGGGCATTTAATTCTAATAATAATAATAATATATTAATAATATTTACTCCTTCTAATTTCCTGGAAGAAGGGCCCTGGGCATTTAATTCTAATAATAATAATAATAATATATTAATAATATTTACTCCTTCTAATTTCCTGGAATGAGGGCCCTGGGCATTTAATTCTAATAATAATAATAATATATTAATAATATTTACTCCTTCTAAGGCCTGAGTTCCCTCCCTCCCTCCCAGAAGACCAGCTCCGTGAGGGGAAGGAAGCTGCCTTTTCCACCTGTGGCTCTGGATGCTGGGCTGCTTTAAGGCGGCTGGAAAGAGGCCTGAGTTCCCTCCCCTCCCTCCCAGAAGACCAGCTCCGTGAGGGGAAGGAAGCTGCCTATTCCACCTGTGGCTCTGGATGCTGGGCTGCTTTAAGGTGGCTGGAAAGAGGCCTGAGTTCCCTCCCTCCCTCCCAGAAGACCAGCTCTGTGAGGGGAAGGAAGCTGCCTTTTCCACCTGTGGCTCTGGATGCTGGGCTGCTTTAAGGCGGCTGGAAAGAGGCCTGAGTTCCCTCCCTCCCTCCCAGAAGACCAGCTCCGTGAGGGGAAGGAAGCTGCCTTTTCCACCTGTGGCTCTGGATGCTGGGCTGCTTTTAAGGTGGCTGGAAAGAGGCCTGAGTTCCCTCCCTCCCTCCCAGAAGACCAGCTCCGTGAGGGGAAGGAAGCTGCCTTTTCCACCTGTGGCTCTGGATGCTGGGCTGCTTTAAGGCGGCTGGAAAGAGGCCTGAGTTCCCTCCCTCCCTCCCAGAAGACCAGCTCCGTGAGGGGAAGGAAGCTGCCTTTTCCACCTGTGGCTCTGGATGCTGGGCTGCTTTAAGGTGGCTGGAAAGAGGCCTGAGTTCCCTCTCTCCCTCCCAGAAGAGCAGTTCCGTGAGGGGAAGGGAGCTGCCTTTTCCACCTGTGGCTCTGGATGCTGGGCTGCTTTAAGGCGGCTGGTAAGAGGCTTGAGACCCCTCCCTCCCTCCCAGAAGACCAGCTCCGTGAGGGGAAGGAAGCTGCCTATCCCACCTGTGGCTCTGGACGCTGTGGTGCTTTTTAAAGACCTGGTCCTGAACTGTAGTGCTCATTGTGACCCTCTATTCATCTACTCGCACTTTATATGCTAGAGGCCCACTTTGCACTTTATAGCTATCATTGCCTCCATGCTACCTATGCACTTTATATCTGCACTTTCACTTTGTGCATTGCTAATAATTTACAACAACTCGGAGGGAGGCGGTAGCCGCAGGGTGGGAGGGGTTACGGAAGAGAGATCGACATGGTGCACTAAACCAGGATCCGCTGTATGGTGTTCAACTGAGTGACATGGAGAGGGAATATGCGGGAGGGATGGTTCCCGGGCGGGGGCTCCTATCGGGGTGGTGACAGGGAGGGGAAGATGCGGGAAAGGGAGACCCAAAGTGTGGATTCGGCCTAGAATTTGTGATGGATCTAAATTACCAATTCGACCCAGAAGCGAATGCTCTAAATTTTCAATCCGGCCAAAAATTTGTGCAAGAACCTTAATAAATTTAAACCGGGCTCCTGACAAAGCTAAGCTGAGTACCCAGGAAGGCGGTCCCTCCCGGTTGAAAGTGGTGCTGTTTAATGCCAGGTCAGTCAATGGTAAAACATCAACAATACAAGATCTAATTCTGGAGGAACAAGCTGACCTGGCTTGTATAACGGAGACATGGTTGGACGAGGCTGGGGGGGTTAATCTCTCTCGGCTCTGCCCACCAGGTTATTCCGTACAGCACCAAGCAAGACCGGGAGGGCGGGGGGGAGTCGCAGTGGTCTATAAGGATTCCATCCCCTTGATCAGGTGCCCCATCCCGCAGTCAACCACGTTCGAATGTGTCGGCCTAAGGGTTGGTGATCGGGACAGGATAGGGATTCTGCTAGTGTACCGACCACCCCGCTGCACTACAGTCTCCTTACCTGAGCTAGCTGGAGTGGTCTCTGGCCTGGCCGTGGAGTCTCAGCGGCTCATCGTGCTGGGAGACTTCAACGTCCATGCCGAGACCACTCTATCAGGAGCGGCTCAGGATTTCATGGCCTCCATGGCAACCATGGGCCTGTCCCAGCTAATATCGGGTCCCACCCATAGTGCAGGACACACGCTAGATCTGGTTTTCTGCCAGGGATGGGAAGACGGTGGCGGAGTGGAGGAAATGACCATCAGTCCTTTGCCATGGACCGACGACCACCTGATCAGGTTTAGACTTACTGTGCCTTTCCACCCCTGCAGGGTGGTGGACCTATTAGAATGGTCCGCCCCAGGAGACTTATGGATCCGAATGGATTCCTGACGGCTCTTGGGGACTTTTCCGCCTCCTCGGTAGGTGACCCTGTTGAGGCTCTTGTCTCACTCTGGGACAGGAGATGACAAGGGCTATTGACACGATCGCTCCAGAATGCCCCCTCTCAAGTAACCGAGCTAAACCAGCTCCTTGGTTTACTGAGGAGCTGGCAGCAATGAAGCAAAAAGAGTAGGCTAGAGTGCGTGTGGCGTCGGAGCGGAGCAGATCAGCTCATGCGTGTCTGGTCTCCTACCTGAGGACCTATGGCGCAGCAACAAAGCTGCACAAAAAACATCTATCGCGGCCAAGGTGGCCGCCGCGAAGAACCGTCCAGCTGAACTGTTCCGAGTCGTTAGGGGTCTTTTAAACCTGCCACAGTGCGAGATCCCTGATGGCTCGGTAGTACGCTGTGAAGAATTTGCCAAGGCCTTCGCGGACATTTCCTGGAAGAATTTCCTGGAAGAATTGCCCTGGGCATTTAATTCTAATAATAATAATATATTAATAATATTTACTCCTACTAATTTCCTGGAAGAAGGGCCCTGGGCATTAAATTCTAATAATAATAATAATATATTAATAATATTTACTCCTTCTAATTTCCTGGAATGAGGGCCCTGGCCATTTAATTCTAATAATAATAATATATTAATAATATTTACTCCTAATTTCCTGGAAGAATTGCCCTGGGCATTTAATTCTAATAATAATAATAATAATAATAATAATATATTAATAATATTTACTCCTTCTAATTTCCTGGAAGAAGGGCCCTGGGCATTTAATTCTAATAATAATAATAATATATTAATAATATTTACTCCTTCTAATTTCCTGGAATGAGGGCCCTGGCCATTTAATTCTAATAAATGCTCTGGAGAAGCAAGCCTTGACCAGAAATGGGCAACTATTTTATTTAATAATAATATATTAATGCATTATATCTCCCTGTAAGGAAACCAAGGGAAATGTTGCCCCTTGATTTGCCTGTGCTTAAAACAGTGTCAGTCCTGTTTCCCTGCTTTGCCTACTTTAGAACTAATTAAGAATTTCGTTAGTAATTACGTTACATTTTATAACTTTTTGGAATTTTTTTGTAAGTCTTTCTATTACTAATTTAAACCCCCCCCCCCATTAGATTTTCGATTCCCTATTTTTGGGTTCTAAACCATGCCTACTAACAACACAAAATTACATTTTTCAATTCTTTTTTTCATGTGTGTTGGTTTTTGTCCTTTTGTTGCAACTCATATTCATGCAGTTATATTTGTTTTTATTAAATAATTTTTATTGAAAATTTCAAGAACATTAATAGAAACTATGAACAATGAAGGGAGGGGTGAGGGGAAGGGAAAAAGGGTTAGGGACGTAGGGTCCATAAATTTACTATCAGTATAGAACAAAATATATGAGAGAGAGAGAAAAAGAAGAAAAAACCATTGAATCATAGTTATATTTGTTAAATGCTCTCTGTGCTTTCTATTAAAATTAATACAAGGTATATTAACATTTTGTTTCATCCTTAATAGTGTAGCCAAAGCACAATGATCCCTATAATAAGTTTTTTGAAATGAATGATAGGCGTATCAGTCTCTACTGGAATTTGGATTATGATAAAGCCAAATCCAATGAATAGTAAAGGCAAGCAACAGAACTTTTAAGACCCCAGCAGCAGTTAATCATATTTGATTCACCTATAATCTCTTGGATACTCCTTTTTCATAGCTATTTACCTGAATATATTATAGTTGCCAGAAACACAGCAGTTTTCTGTTTTTTCAACGCATTCCCCTGATATAGAGATGTCTAAGTTTGTACAGGAAGAAAATTGTTGTCACAATAAGCTGAAATAGATGTGAATCACAGTAAAGCTGCAGAATCTTTGTAAGTATTTCCTTCAGAGTGGAGTGGAAGTTTGCAAACTGAGTCCTTTCAGAGGTTGTTAGACTACAGCTCCCATGATCCTGCATCATTGACTATGCTGACTGTATTGGTTTGGTGGGATCCACAATGAGACAAGAAAGTGTTCTGAATGAGCCCCGTTGAAAATATATGTTGCAAAGTATATGCAACTCTGCTTTCACATCATCAGCTCTATACAGCCATTACACAATGTTGAAATAACCATTTCTATATGTGCTGCACAACTTTCTCTTAAATACACTATTGATGCTATCCATTGATTTAGTGAAAAGAAGCAACCATTACTCAAAGTACTACTGTTTTGTTTTACGGTAGGGGGAAGCTTAAATGAGGATCATCAGACTGGTCTAAAAAGTTACAACCCAAGAGTTTTTCCAGTTGTTGTCACTAGATCAATTCCTCTGGGACAGTGTGTTCCTTCTCTTTGTGGCACTTTGTCAAACAATTTCTTGGATTTGCACTAGGGCCAATCCAAAGTAAACTTCTGATACAAAAACATGGGCATGGTTTTTTAAATTGGCCCTATAGCTTGAAAGGAAATGTACTCTTATTTCATTTTTAAAAAGTTTAAAAGTGTTATATTGGAAAAGTGCCTTTTCATTGCTACATTGTAGTATTGTGACTCTAAAGTAAATAAATATATTTTAAAGAGAGGGAAAGAAGAAGTCAAGGAAATAACATATTATTCCAACATGTCAAGGAATTAAAAAGAAAGCCAGTGGATGATGAGAATAAAATGTTGCTGCTGATGTCAGACAATATAGAAGGCCATATGTTGTGCCCCCTTCCTTCTCCTGTAGCACCCATGGGCCCGTTCGTGCCAATGGGAGGGGGTGAGGCGCCGGGGGTCCCGATGCCATTAGGACCCGCACAGGATGAAGGGGACTCGGAGGACGAGTTGGAAGGCCCAGAACAAGATTGGTCAGCAGCGCCTTTGCCCAGTCCACCTGCAGAGAGTTTAGCCTGGGATTTCGGTGGGAGCATTCTCCCGGGAAGGAGCGGACCAGGTGGAGATGGGAGGCAGCGAAGCAGATAGCGGAGATAGTTATGAATTCCCCAAGCGGCCGAGGTTCCCAGGACCTGGCCGAGCAGCAGATGGAGGCCAGCGGCTGGGAAAGTTCGGGGAGGCTGCTTCTCAAGGAGATAGCGATACTGAACTGGAAGGCGGGGCGTTCCCATAACAGGCCTTGCAGGGACATAGAGCAGGGCAGGAGGAGCTGGCATCTGTCCCTAGATCGTCACCGTTCGGAAAGTAGAGACTGGAGACGCCGGGCCCTAGATCGTCGAGGGCCCGGCCGAAGATTAAGAACGGCCCGTGGGAACTGATCCTCAGTTCTCCGGCCACGTCTGATCTGAAGGCGTGGCGGGTGAACCACGGAGCCTAGCTTGCTTCGCCTTGGACCAAGACCTTGCCTTGTTATTGATTCGCACTGCTGCGGATACCCTGCTTTGTTCGGGTCAATCCAGGGAACTTGCCAAGTTTATTGCCACGTTTGCTTTTGGAATTATCCTTTGGAACTTTGTTGCCTTTATTGGACTACAGCTTTGCTGTTTGCTTTATCCCTTGATCTCTTCAAGAGAATTGCCTTTTGGACCTTTTTATATTCAATAAAACTAGTTAGCCTTTGCTACGTCTCCGTGTGTGTGTTAAGGGGGCAGTACTAAGTCGGTGTTTGTGACAGTTGGCGGAGAACTCCTCGAACCCCTTTTTGCACCTGGGACGTACCAGAAACCCGCCCGGCTGCGTACCAAGGCTCCCATTGTCTCCACGGCCGCCATGGCAAACTTGACGGGCCCGCAAGTGGTGGCGTTGCAAGAGGAGGTGGCGGAGCTGCGGACTCGGCGGGCGGCACCCGTCGGTGAATGCCCGGCTCGTTTCAATAAATCCGGCGATGGTGGAAGTTTTCCTTGCCCAGGTTCGAATATACCTGGAGTTGCGGCCCAATGAATTTGCCCCCCCGGGCCCAGGTGGGATTCGTGTTCAACTGTATGGAAGGATGGCAGCGGCGTGGGCAACTCCCCTCATCAATGGCGCGTCCCCGCATGCGGCGACTTTGAGCAGCTTTCCTAGATGCGATCCGGGCGACCTGGGGACCCCCGTCAATGAGGACCTGGCAAGAACGGGATTTAGCACGGTTGACCATGAAGGACATGACTTTGTCTCAGTATATTTCCCGTTTCAGTGTTGGCCAGCCAGACCAAGTGGTAGGACCACCCTTGCGCTATACGTATCTAGCGGGACTCTCGCCGAGATTCAGCAACAGATGTTGCAATTGCCCGGCCGGCCGACCTGGAGGAGGCCATCGCCTCGAGTTTGCGGGCAGGCGGCCATACAACACAAGAGAAGGTGGGGGAGTCGGGCGCGGCCGAGGAAACCACCGACCAGGCGGGAGGCAGGACCGGCCAATTTGTGCCCCGCCAGATCCCTGCCCCCACTCCTGTTGTGGATGACTCGAACC
>JARBWK010000010.1:35370652-35579478 GCA_030556195.1 Anolis apletophallus
CAGCTGATCCAAAAAATTGGCAATGTGCTCATTCTGGAATATTAATTTTCTCCCAACTTGGTTTCCATCTTCCCAGAAAGGGTTTTTAGAATTGGAAACTCAAGCCCCGAATGGTTAGAATGGTAAGAACAGTCCAACCCCATCAGGAAGCCTCATATTTTCCTCTTCTTGTCCTACACCCAGTCGTAATAAATTCCTTCCTAAAAAAATCATAGATGACTTCTGTTAAAAAGGTAATAGATTATAAAGTCCCCTTTATCCTTGAGATGATGCAACAGGGACTTTGTCAGTGGATGAATTCTACTAGACCTTCACTACCTAATTTTAGCACTATAATTGCACTTTAAATTTCATGGATGCAGAATTCTTAGCTGGAACATCACCAAACATTAAAACTCATGATTCCACAGAAAGCGACAACGATGGCAACTGAAGTGGACTTGTTACTAGAATGTTGTGTAGTGTGAAAAATGCCTGGGGTTTTCTGGGTGGGAGGAAGACAAAGAATTTCCTTGGTGAGGAAAGAGGTTTCCTTCCAACAACATTGTACTGGTATATTATCTGCAGACTGGATTGCAATTACTAGGAAAGTGTACTTAATTTTATATATTATGGATCTCGTATTTTCCACTACTAGAAAAATATAATTCAGATGATATGGACTAACAACTAGGCATGAGAAAAAAGTTATGAAAATTGAAAGAAATCGGAAGGGATTCGTATGTATGGGACTTTCAAGTTTATACGCATCACAGTGGCAATCCCAGAAGTGGGATTTCTTTCCGCCTCCTGGGCCCCAAATTTTTGTTAGATTTGTAAATATTTTGGAAGGCCCCTATTATCCCCTCAAAATAGCTTCCAGACATTACTCACAGTCAGATGGGGCCTTTCCATGCTTGGAGCCTACTTTAACTGAAAGGCCTTTCCTCCAGGAAGTGAAAAAGGAGCCGGACCATAGAGATCAGATCGGGAGTCCTAGAGCGGCTGGAGGACTCAGGAAAAAAGCGGTTTAAACTGCAGGGAAAGAAGCCTAGATAGGAGGACAGGCGAGAAGGACATGAGGAAGGCTGAAACAATGGCAGAAGGGGTTGAAAACAGCCCGGAGAGGAGTAGGAAAAGTGCAGAATCAAGTTAAAGCCATAGAGTTCAAACCTCCTAGAGAGCTATGGGAAACTGAATGAATGAAAGCTGCAGTGAGAAGAGCTCTGGAGAAGGTAGGCAACTATTTTATAATTAATAATAAATATAATAATATTTACTCCTTCTAATTTCCTGGAAGAAGGGCCCTGGGCATTTAATTCTAATAATAATAATAATAATAATAATAATATATTAATAATATTTACTCCTTCTAATTTCCTAGAATGAGGGCCCTGGGCATTTAATTCTAATAATAATAATAATATATTAATAATATTTACTCCTTCTAATTTCCTGGAATGAGGGCCCTGGGCATTTAATTCTAATAATAATAATAATAATAATAATATAATAATATTTACTCCTTCTTATTTCCTGGAAGAAGGGCCCTGGGCATTTAATTCTAATAATAATAATATATTAATAATATTTACTCCTTCTAATTTCTTGGAATGAGGGCCCTGGGCATTTAATTCTAATAATAATATATTAATAATATTTACTCCTTCTAATTTCTTGGAATGAGGGCCCTGGGCATTTAATTCTAATAATAATAATATATTAATAATATTTACTCCTTCTGATTTCCTGGAAGAAGGGCCCTGGGCATTTAATTCTAATAATAATAATAATATATTAATAATATTTACTCCTTCTAATTTCCTGGAATGAGGGCCCTGGCCATTTAATTCTAATAAATGCTCTGGAGAAGCAAGCCTTGACCAGAGGTGGGCAACTATTTTATTTAATAATAATAATAATAATAATAATATATTAATGCATTATATCTCCCTGCAAGGAAACCAAGGGAAATGTTGCCCCTTGATTTGCCTGTGCTTAAAACAGTGTCAGTCCTGTTTCCCTGCTTTGCCTACTTTAGAACTAATTAAGAATTTCGTTAGTAATTACGTTACATTTTAGAACTTTTTAGAATTTTTTTTGTAAGTCTTTCTATTACTAATAAAAAAATCCCCCCCCCCCCATTAGATTTTCGGTTCCCTATCTTTGGGTTCTAAACCATGCCTACTAACAACACAAAATTACAATTTTCAATTCTTTTTTTCATGTGTGTTGGTTTTTGTCCTTTTGTTGCAACTCATATTCATGCAGTTATATTTGTTTTTTATTAAATAATTTTTATTGAAAATTTCAAGAACATTAATAGAAACTATGAACAATGAAGGGGAGGGGTGAGGGGAAGGGGAAAAAGGGTTAGGGACGTAAGGGTCCATAAATTTACTATCAGTATAGAACAAAATATATGAGAGAGAGAGAGAAAAGAAGAAAAAACCATTGAATCATAGTTATATTTGTTAAATGCTCTCTGTGCTTTCTATTAAAATTAATACAAGGTATATTAACATTTTGTTTCATCCTTAATAGTGTAGCCAAAGCACAATGATCCCTATAATAAGTTTTTGAAATGAATGATAGGCGTATCAGTCTCTAATGGAATTTGGATTATGATAAAGCCAAATCCAATGAATAGTAAAGGCAAGCAACAGAACTTTTAAGACCCCAGCAGCAGTTAATCATATTTGATTCACCTATAATCTCTTGGATACTCCTTTTTCATAGCTATTTACCTGAATATATTATAGTTGCCAGAAACACAGCAGTTTTCTGTTTTTTCAACGCATTCCCCTGATATAGAGATGTCTAAGTTTGTACAGGAAGAAAATTGTTGTCACAATAAGCTGAAATAGATGTGAATCACAGTAAAAGCTGCAGAATCTTTGTAAGTATTTCCTTCAGAGTGGAGTGGAAGTTTGCAAACTGAGTCCTTTCAGAGGTTGTTAGACTACAGCTCCCATGATCCTGCATCATTGACTATGCTGACTGTATTGGTTTGATGGGATCCACAATGAGACAAGAAAGTGTTTACAAATGGGCTCCGTTGAAAATATATGTTGCAAAGTATATGCAACTCTGCTTTCACATCATCAGCTCTATACAGCCATTACACAATGTTGAAGTAACTATTTCTATATGTGCTGCACAACTTTCTCTTAAATACACTATTGATGCTATCCATTGATTTAGTGAAAAGAAGCAACCATTACTCAAAGTACTACTGTTTTGTTTTGTTTTACGGTAGACGGGAAGCTTAAATGAGGATCATCCAGACTGGTCTAAAGAAGTTACAACCCAAGAGTTTTTCCAGTTGTTGTCACTAGATCAATTCCTCTGGGACAGTGTGTTCCTTCTCTTTGTGGCACTTTGTCAAACAATTTCTTGGATTTGCACTTTAGGCCAATCCAAGGTAAACTTCTGATACAAAAACATGGGCATGGTTTTTTAAATTGGCCCTATAGCTTGAAAGGAAATGTACTCTTATTTAATTTTTAAAAAGTTTAAAAGTGTTATATTGGAAAAGTGCCTTTTCATTGCTACATTGTAGTATTGTGACTCTAAAGTAAATAAATATATTTTAAAGAGAGGGAAAGAAGAAGTCAAGGAAATAACATATTATTCCAACATGTCAAGGAATTAAAAAGAAAGCCAGTGGAGGATGAGAATAAAATGTTGCTGCTGATGTCAGACAATATAGAAGGCCATATGTTGTGCCCCCTTCCTTCTCCTGGGACATTATACCATTGGGAAAAGACCATATTTAAACAGGAAGGGAAAAGGAAGAGGAAGTCACCAAGGCCCACCAGGTGAAAATGCTTCCCTTGCTACCTAACAATCATTTCACAGCATTTGGGGACAAAATGAACTTTTGGGATGGGGTGCATTCTTTTAAAGTCTTCTGGGGAGGCAAAAGGGGTCTCTTCGTGCTCACAATTGCTCATCCTTGCTGTAAAGCACATAATCAACATTGCAACAGTTTCCTATGGGTCTGCTCATCTTTTACTTGAATTTGGAAATAATATTACAATAAAATGTTATCCATGTTATACACCTATACAATCCGTGGGAGCAGTACCTACAGTTTCAGCAACCCAAATCTGACAAAATATGTCTTCTCTTGGAATTTGCTAAGCCCTTTATGGCAACTCTGTAATCACTTCTGGTGGAAGTCATTAATGTCAATTGGTTTTGCTATTATCCATGGTCTCTTATTTGTCATAGTAATTTCAGGAATGCACCCCACACAGATATTCCAGTAATCTGAAAAATAATTTTAAAAAAACAAGCTTAGAAATATGAAAAAAATTCTCAAAAATGTGAGTGGCACTTGGATCACAGCTACCAAAAGAAATTCTACATGTTCACATGGATACTTTGCAACTTGATCCTTAGTTGAATGGTCTCTTGAGTATACCATACAAAATTGAGAGGGCCTTCTATGCAAGCTTGAAGTTTGGATCAGTTGCAATTATGTTGACCAAAGAAACCAAATCAATCCAGATACGGCTGCTAATCTTTCTGTTCAAATGGATTGCTTAAAAAAAAATAGGGGAAGAGCCTGCAATAGCCATAATATTAGCCTTTTGTGATATTTGCCTTTAATTTGTTCTAACAATGCTTCATGTTAACTTCATAAGAACATAAGAACATAAGAAGAGCCATGCTGAATCGGGCCTCAGCCCATCTAGTCCAGCATTCTGTGTCACACAGTGGCCCACTAGTTGTACACAGGGATCTCTAGCAGAAAGGAGGGCAAAACCCTCGCCTGCTCCCTGACCCCCCCAACCAGTACCCAGGAAAATCCTGCCTGCCTCCATCAACACAGAGGTGGCACTTGGATGTCCATTTCAGTAGCTACTGATTCCCTTGGTATCCATGAATCTGTCTAATCCTGCCTTAAAGCTGTCCAGGCTGACAGCTGTCACAACCTCCTCTGGAAGTGAGTTCCATAACCCAATGACCCTCTGGGTGGAGAAATATTTCCTGCCTTGGAGCTTTAGGGAGTGCCCCCTAGTCCTAGTGTTGTGTGACAGAGAAAATATTTTTTCTTTATTCACCTTTTCTATCCCATGCATGATTTTATACACTTCGATCAAGTCACCTCTTAAACGCCGTCTTTCAAGGCTGAAAAGACCAAGGCGTTGCAACCTGATTTCATAAGGGAGCTGCTCCATCCCTTGGATCATTTTTGTCGCCCTTCTTTGTACCTTTTCCAGTTCCGTTATATCCTTCTTAAGGTGCGGAGACCAGAATTGTACACAGTACTCCAAATGTGGCCTTACCATAGATTTGTACCAAATGTGGCCTTACCATAGATTTGTTATACTTTCTGTTTTGCTCAGTTTACCTGGATTGCTGTTGGAAAGTTCTTCATGCAAGAAAAAGGGTCCTCTCTCTGTAGGCAACTATGCAGGACTCTTGTTTCTTATTGATAATATACAAGACCTTAATTTCCCACAGAATGCTGATAGCATCAATGTAAAAACCATCCCATATTGCATACTAGTGTTTTGAGAAATGAGCAAATCATATCTGGCACTTAATGAGGTTTGGCAAGCTGCCAATATTGCTAAACAAGTGGCTAAGATAACGGTAGCCAGGTTTACAAGGCTTCCACTTACAATACAGCCATTTGGTGTGAAATGGTGCTCTAGCTGTCAAATCCATCTGTTCAGTCATGCAGCCTTTGCATACAAATCTCTCAGTCTTAAACATTTACAAGTGTTGCATTCAGACAATGAGCTGATAACTTAAATTGAATTGGCGTCTTGTGATAAGGAACCAATTAATATACAAAGGATTCTATTAAAAATATTTCTTGCACTTGAATGTAATGGGACACAGATCTACAATGCATCTGAGGTTTCTGGCGATTTCAGCTATAAATAAAAATTAACATGACCCTGGGGTTAGCTACAAGCAGCAACAATCCATTATTTTAAAGATCTATCCAATTTTTAAAAAGATATATCCAATCCAACTCTATTTTAGAGAGAGAAAACATAAAAGGGGGCCAGATTTGCCCAAATACAGTTAGCACTGGACTAGTTAGAACCTGGACCATAGACAATGTTCACCATGGTTGCTATGACATGTACTGTAGTTTTATGTATGTGTGTTTGTGTATTTACCTTCAGCTTGCCTTGAATTTCATAGGGTTTGTTAAGCAAGAAATACTTAGCAGTGGCTTTGCCAGTTCCTTCTTCTGAAACATAGCCTAAAGCAGTCTTTCTCAACCAGTGTGCCGTGGCCCACTAGTGTGCCGTGACGGACCTCCTGCTGTGCCGCGAGAAAAGCTCTCTGCCCCCCTTCCTCCCCCCCCCTGCCGAACTCCTGCTGCTTGGGGGAGGAGGAAGGGCCAGGCAGTGGTGAAGAAAAAGAAGAAGGGACTGGGGCACCGCCTCCTTCGGCCGTTTCCCCAGCCAGCCTCCAATCCGCTATGACTCCCACCATGAATTTCGCCCCTCGCTCGCTGAAGCCGCGTAGAGGAGCCCCGCCCACTGAAGCCCGTCCACCGCTCATGCTCCTCCTCTGTAGGAGAGCTGAAGCTAGGGGGAGGGGCGGGTCATGGCGCAGCCTGTAGGAGAGCTGAAGCTGGGGGAAGGGGAGGGGCATGGCGCAGCCTGGCTCTGCCTCCTCCCCGGCTTCGGCACTCCCAGCAGCTGCTCCAGCCTTGAGGGGGAGTGCCAAGCCAGCATTGTGCTGGCTCTGAGCCAGCACTGCCCCTGCTGGAGCAGCTGCTGGGAGAGGTGAAGCTGGGGGTAGGGGCGGGGCATGGCGCAGCCTGGCTCCGCCCCCCCAGGCTTTGGCACTCCCAGCAGCTGCTCCCAGCAGGCCACCAACCCCCAGCCGTTCTTTACTGTGTTAGAGTGTCATTTTGTGTCATTTTGGTTGGTGGTGTGCCCCCCGGATTTTTTTAATGTTAAAAGTGTGCCGCGGCTCAAAAAAGGTTGGGAAATACTGGCCTAAAGCACCTAGTATTTATTAGTCATCTCCCATTCAAGTACAAACCAAACTGTCCTGCTTAGTTTCCATGACCAGATGGGAAATGTTGCCTTTAGTTGTACTATAACTGTTTAGACAATGTGTTAATTATTTTAAAATCTGAATCTTTTCTTAAGAGTTAATATATGCAAATTTTATGCCCTCTAATTGGGTATTCCAGCTGGATAAGATTGAACCTGGGACCTTTGTATGCAAGCATCTGTTCTAGCATGATGGAGCTTATAACAGAATAATGAGAAAGCAATGTTCTACAACATTTCTTTAAGCAGTAAGGCATGGAAATGGAACAGAGCAAACTAAAAGAGAGATAGAGACTTCATTTTGTTTGATGAAAGAATGGAAAAATGTTCTGTTATGCTTTCCATTTTGCAAAATCTCTGAACAGACTTTTTGGTTCTTCCATCTTGCAAATCCTGTACTGGAAATATAAAGAATGTAAAACCAATAAAACAACAGAGAAGCAGAACTTAACTAAAATGATCTCCTTTTTATATGCAGAATTCTGCAAAGAGATACATGACCTTGTCTGCAAGTATATACAAATGGCCCATGGGATAGTATGCTTCCCTAAAATAACTGACCTATATGGATAGAGGTAGCTTAAGAAAGCACTGCAGAAAGGTTCCATTAGTAGGGTAGAAGAAGGACAGAAAATGTCCTCAAGCATTGATTGACTGTTGTTACCTGTGCAAAACTCCAGGGGAAGAGAAGCATTAAGAAATACAGTGAAAAGAGGGGAAAAACAGAATGATCTTATATCTTCATCTATTCAGTGTTAATATATGGTGATGACTTGAGTGGTCTCTAGAGAAAAAGGTATCCATGGCAAGACAATTGGAATTGATTAAATGCCCCATTAGTGATTAAATCGCTCAGTGCTCACTCTCTTGGCATGCAAAAAGCAGTCTTGGAAGTCAAACACTGCAAGCGAAAAATATTGCCTGCTGCTTGCATTTATTTCTGGGAAGAAAAGGAAAAGAGGTGGGAGACTTTCACCTGATATTCTTGACCCTCTGTCTTTTATTAGTACAGCTGTATCTCCCCTCCATATCATGAATAGATCCTTAGATGTCCATGTTCTTATAATGCTTAAGAGGCAACCTGACCACCATTTGGAGTGGGGTTGATACTCTCTCCTCTTTTCATTTCTAGAACTTCCTTTCTGTGGTGTCACATCCTTTTCTCACTTAGAAAGAGGCTAAGACGGAGATCCTGTGGCTGGGTCATACGGGTATGGGAGAGATCCAGCTCCCAACCCTGGACGGGGTGACGATTCGCCCATCTCCATCTGTTAAAAGTTTGGGAGTCACACTTGACTCCCAACTGTCGATGGAGAAGCACATCTCCATCGTCAGCGGAGTGGCTTTCCACCACCTCTGGCAGGCGAGGAAGCTGGCTCCCTACCTGTCCCGTCATGACCTAACCACAGTGGTCCAAGCCACTGTCTCAAGATTGGACTACTGTAATGCCCTCTACATCGGTCTTCCTTTGTCGGTGATCCGGAAGCTTAAGCTGGTGCAGAACGCTGCAGCTCGGCTGGTGGCAGGCATTCCATCTTGCTGCCACATCACGCCTGTTCTGCGCGAACTGCACTGGTTTCCAATAGAGCACCGGATCATCTTCAAGGTGCTGGTTTTGACCTTTAAGGCCTTGAATGGTCTGGGGCCAGTGTACCTAAGGGACTGCCTCTCCTAATACAGTCCCTCATGACCACTGTGATCTGAGTCCCTGAACCTCCTTGTGGTACCCAGTTGCCAATCCATCCACTTGTCTTCAATGCGGAAGAGGGCTTTTAGTGCCATCGCGCTAGTTTTATGGAACGCTCTTCCCTCCACAATCCGTGCACAGTCCGATCTGCTAGCCTTCCGTAAGGCTTGTAAAACCTTCCTGTTCGTGCAGGCGTTCGGTCTGTAGACAACTGTAGGCCGCTCATTTTGTAATGTAGGCCACAAGAGTTATTTTAGCGTGTATTTGTCTGTACAATTTTAATGCGTGGACATTGGTCCGTTGTTTTATAGTGTTTTTATGGTTTTAAGCACATGTAAGTCGCCCCGAGCCTGTCAGAAGGGGCGACTAACAAATCGAAATAATAAATAAATAATAAATAATAAATACTGCACATAGAGGTCCTGCCTAAGCAAACTTGCAAAGACAGAGACCAGCTTTACATATTTTTGTAGACATTTTAGGGACTTTGATGGATTTCCTGAAGCAGCAGATGAAAATGTATGAGTATCTAGAGTAGTTACACTGTACAGTGGGCCCTCTGGCCCTGTGGGCTGCAGATCTACAATTTTACTGACTGTGGATTGTTGTGTCCCTATTCTTAAATGGCAGGGACACATCATCATAGGTGATCACTTGTGACCAAGTATTATTGTCTTTTTCAATGAGGACATAGATTTTCAGAGAGCAGACAGTCACAGCTTCCCAGGCTCATGAAGGGAGATGGGAGGGAGGAAAGCCATCCACTGGGTTTTAAATCGCTTCCCAGGCTCACGAGGGGAGACGGGAGAGATGAAAGCCATCCATTGAGTTTTAAACCGCTTCCCAGGCTTGAGCCGAGGCCAGGGATCAGAAGTGGGGAATCATTTCCGACTCACTGCTTCGTAACAGAAATGGTGGGAAAGGGCAAAGGGACTTCCGGTTTCCTTAAAAACTTCAAAATTGTTTCAAAAAGCAAATCTTTCTGAATTGAGGACTTACAGAGCTATGTATCTCCTTCCCTTTCTTCTGTACTAAACATTGTCTGTCTACATGGATATAGCAGACAATACCTTTTTCTTGCAGTTCTTTATCCAAAATACTTGGGGCAAAAAGTGTTCTGCATTTTGGATTTTCCAAATTTTGGAATACTTGCATATAAATAATGTGATATCTTAAAGATGGTTCTAAACAGGCAATTCATTTATATTTTATATACACCACACACACACAGCCTGGAATTGTACAGAATGTTTTCAATATTTTTGTGCATGATACACAATGTGTGTACATCAAACCACCAGAAAGCAAAGATATCACTTATCTCCACTACCTACATGGATGATTTTTGAGTATTTGGGGTTTTAGGATTCCAGATAGGGATTTTCAGTCTTCAACTGTGTAGTGTGAAAGAGACAAAGTCTTTCATGAACATAAAGATCTATTCCTTTAAAATCTGCCTTCAGCATAGTTTGTTGGCTTGCCATCTTTACTTTCAAGACTCAGGCCAGTTTGATAGTTCTAACAGAAAAAAAATCCTGACCTGCTTTCTCCCCAATTGCAATTGTATAGCTTCTGCTTAATACCATATTACCATCTGGAATCCAGTTGTAAGCAAAGCAATGTACATTATATAACCTGAATTGGTTTATACAAGAAGATGGGGCTATAAGATACCCTTAAGCCTTTTAAAATTGGAATAAATCCAGTGACAGAAATCTGTTTATATTCTGTAGTCCTGCTAAATTTGTGGAGAGGGAAACTCAAGCATTGTTTCAAAAAAGCAGCACCCCAAAACTATGGCCGCTTATGTGAATGTCTCAGGAAATCATGTCACATTGTTGTAAACAGACACAAATGTTTTTTATGCACAGGATGCTTGATAATGCTAATAAGTGCTTTAAAAAGCAAGCAGGTGAATTGCTGGAATTCAACTTACGTGATCATGTTGTCACAGCTGAAGTTGTAAACTATTTGCTCCAGTTGCCTAGACTTGATGAAGGCAATTCGCACAGGTCCAAAGGCCCATTTATTTGCATCTACTATCCTTTGGAGGTAGGGTTTTCAGATCACATTTCATGGCTCAGACTGTTATTGCTCATCCCCAAAAGTTCAGAGTGCTGCCCTGAAATGTATGGCATTTATTGAGGTTTGGTTGCATGAGCCTCATAGACAGCAACATCTCAGGTATCCATGGGGCTTGTGTCATTCAATAATGGCACTCAAGTATAACGGCAAAATCAAGCTTGACTTTTGGACTTTAACCCCCCTCCCCCCAAAGTTGATGGTTGAATATGTAGATACAGAATCTGGGGATATGGAGGGCCAATGATATCTATATGATCTTCATTACTTAGAATTGGATGTGTAACAGTCGTTGAAGTATAATTTATCCTTCTCAGTAATATCAACAGGAGCCGATTCCTCTGACATCACAAGAGGCAGAATATCCCTTGATCTCAGGTTTTGGCCTTAAGATAGCATTCAGAAGTGATATCTGCAGTTGAAAACAATTAGGCAGAAGCTGGGAATCTACATTCAGATATATGATTGTGGTTTTGCAAAACTGCATTTTTCAATGTTAAACTAATTCAATCGGAATGTTAAACTAATTCAATCGGAAGGGGAGCTTGTTTGTATATATATATATATATATATATATATATATATAGAGAGAGAGAGAGAGAGAGAGAGAGAGAGAGAGAGAGAGAGAGTTTGATGTATATATTGTTTTTATTTTGTTTTCTTTTACCAGGTACTATACACATCCTTGGGTTCCATATTGGGGCACAAATTAATTAAATAAATGATGAAGGAATTGGAAATTGTCCTCCTGACTATAATATTTGCAACAATTTCTTGAGTATGTTTTGCTAGTTTTAGTGATTTAGCTCTTGCATTTCAAAACATTTTAGAATGAACTAATATTGACAAGAACAACAAATTTGAAACAAAGACCTTAAAAATACAAAACCCATATCCAGAATTTCACTTAATGATGCATAGGGAAAATGGTTTCCATTTATTAGGGCATTTAGCATGGGAGCTACTGGTCCCAAAGATCACCTCTTAAAATGGTACCGCTCCTTTCAGCAGGCTTGGGGCAGTTTACATAAAATGAAGTTATAAAAAAAATCAACATTTCAATTTAATAACAACAATATAAAACAGAGCATAAAATACATCCAACCACCCCATTTCTCCCACACTGCCATATTACCACACATATTATCAGCCAGAAAGTAAGAAGAGAGGCTTTTGAACTGCAAGGCCATTTAATACTCAGCAAGGTAAACAAAAAGGGCATGCAAAAATACATCCAACCACCCCATTTCTCCCACATTTCCATATTCCCCAACATATATTTCTCAAGGAACAAAGCAAGCAGAAAGGCTTTGGAGCTAAAAGGCCATTTTTAAACATTAAAAATAAACAAAGAGACATGCCACAGAACAATCAAGCACCCACCCCAAAGTAAAAAGACCGACCTGTGAGAGGCGGTAAGAAAATGACCCCAAAGTGTCCTCCGGCTTCTCCTCTGTCGTTGCTCCTATTTCCACGCTGCCAGCATGCGTGCTGCCTCCCAAGAGCTCACGAGAAGTCAGAGAGGCAGAAAGGGCATTGCGTCATCCAGGCCCGCCCCCTTTGGTCTCCTACGACTCTGAGTGGCTCCTCGGACTCTGGAGCTTTTGGAGGCAGCACGCGAGCAGGGAGCAGGGAGGAGCAACGACGGAGGACTTCTTTGCAGTGTGCAGGGGCGTGTGAAGAGGACCAACAGCAAAAAAAACCTGGTCAGGGGCCTGAAGATCACCAGGATGAGGCCCGAAGATCACCCTGGTGATCGAGATCACCGTTCTGAGCACCCCTGTCTTATGGTATACTTTCCCTGGAAATTACTATAGAGTTGTGTTGGAGGACCTAGGTGGACCCAACACAACTCTAGAGCATGCTGGGAGAATAGGTGAGGCAACTTGATGGTTTCATGTAATCACAGTCCAGCCAGGACTCATACCCTGTGGGTATAAGGTTCTTAGTGTACACTTGGCAGAAATGCATCAAATGCAAACTTAAATTAAAATGACTGGCGGAGACAAAACAGACCACATAGAATCATAGTGTTGAAAGAGATCTCATGGGCCATCCAGTCCAACCCCCTGCCAATAAGCAGGAAAATCGCATCCAAAGCCTCCCTGACAAATTATCCAGCCTCTGTTTAAAAGCCTTCAAACCTCATTTTTTAGTTTCACAAAGTTAAGTAGGTTAGGATCTAAAAGAGCTACTCTGCTGATGGGAGTTCCACTGATGGCATCAGTGGAACTACGGAGGACAAAATTCCTCACCAAACACACCCACATAATTGCCCCAGGGAGATGGGAAACACCTCAATGCAGATTTTGTTGAGGAAAAAGATGAAGAAATGTGCTGAGTATTAGGCGCTAGCACCATAGCTTCCAACATTTCACAGGTGAGAATTGGGACATGTGTCCAGAAATAATGGGTTAAAAACTGGAGATGGTTACTCCATATGAATCTTAGAATAAGTCATCTGGGAACTTAAATCAAGATAGATTTCCTTTAGAAAGACAAAGATCTCAATTAGTTTGTTTATATGCAACTTGAGGAGAGATTTAATCAAGATCAAAGAAAGCTTGTCATAGAGGTTTGAGAAAATTAGTTTTACTTACAATTTTGTAAGGATGATGAACATGCAATTAATATGTGTGCAGATACTGTCAGAAATTAGAAACAGAAGATGAATATATAATGGATTATATGAAAAAATGGGCTTAAAATTTTGGGCACACTATTCAAATAATATGTAGGAAAAATGTGATTGAAATACATTTTTCATCTCTCTCTTCTATATTATATGTGGTTACACTTATTCAGTCTTATTTTTGCTGGGTTGCCCATGCCCCCTGACAATGAGAGACAACGTGAGATGACTCCAGTGGCTGTGTGGCAAGGTTGTTAGTCCAGGATGGATAGTGCTGCAATCTGCTTTACCTTCTATGGCAACATCCTATGAAATCCTGGAGATTGTAGGTTTGGGATACTACATTAGAGTTGTGTTGTCAAAGGCTTTCATGGCTGGAATGACTGGGTTGCTGTGAATTTTCCAGCCTATATGGCCATGTTCTAAAAGCATTCTCTCCTGACATTTTGCCCACATCTATGGTAGACATCCTCAGAAATTGTGAGGTCTGTTATAAACTAGGCAAGTGAGCTTTATATATCTGTGGAATGTTTAGGGTGGGTGACAGAACTCTTGTCTGTTTGAGGCAAGTGTGAATGTTGCAACTGGCCACTTTGATTATCATTGAATAGCCTTGCAGCTTCTAAACCTATCTACTTCTTGCCTTGGATAATCCTTTGTTGGGAAGTGTTAGCTGGCCCTGATTGTTTCCTGTCAAAAAACAGGGGAATTCCAAACAGGAAACAATCAGGATTCCCCCAGGCAGAAAGCAGCCAGGCTCTGAAGCTGCAAGGCCATTCTGTGCTAATCAAGGTGGCCAATTGCAATGTTCACACTTGCCTCCAATAGACAAGAGTTATTTCTCTCCCCCTGGACATAGATGTAGGTGAAATGACAGGAGAGAATGCTTCTGAAAAATGGCCATACAGCCCGGAAAACTCACAGCAACCCTGCATTAGAGTTCTTTGGTTGAGGATTCTGCATTTCTGCAGGCCATGCTAAGAAACCTGGCTGTAATCAATAAATAGATCTACCACAAATATTACAAATACAAGGCAAGAGTTCCAGAATTATGATACTAAGAAGACATTTCTGGAGCAACCAGTTACACCTCTATAGGGGATAGTGCCTGAAGAACATGTTTCGTCTCATATCTTATTGTATAGGCATGCACACCTAGAGATAATAACATAATAACAATAACAATAACAATAACACTTTATTTATATTCCACCCTTCTCACCCCAAAGGGGATTCAGGGCAGATCACAATACACATACACAGCAAACATTCAATGCTGCTTTTGTATAGACAAGTTTCTTCTGGTGATGAAATATTGTTGGTATTTTATTGAAGCTGTGTTTGGTACTTGCTAAGGAAACCGCATTTTCACTCCTAAACCTCCCTCATTCCCTTTAGTGAGTCATCTGCTAAAAGCAGTAAAATATTTGAACAGAACTTCTTTTAACAAAAGTAAACTATATTGAATGTAATGGGACTTACTTCCAAATATAGGTATGCGGGATTATTGTGGTCCTAATACATATTTATTGAAAAGGCAAAACACAACAATACATTTACAATTTTGTATAGAAGAAACACTCCAAAGGTCCACAACCTCTTGGCAGAAGGCTTCAAAGCAATTTTTAGTGCTCCAGAAAATGCCATCAGTGGTAGAGTTTTCTGACACCATTAGATTATGGGATAGATAGATAGATAGATAGCATTAATATTTCAATGATATTAGATGAAGAAAGAAATGAGCTTCTGGGAATATATGCAAATTTCATCTACGTTTTTATCTCACATCCTCTGTTCTGTGGAGAAAACACATAATTAGACATATTTCTAATTCAATTAGTTCTCCTGTGGAATGACACATCCTTTGGCATTGGCAGCATTTGAACCTTAAGAGCTGTAATGTTAAAAATAGCTGAGGCAAGAAAGTCATTCTGAGCAATTTCAGGAAATGTTTACATACACACACACATAAAGTGAATTTTAATTTAGTTTGGAATGGGATCAAAAGATTCTTGCACATGCAGTATGAATGTACAATAGTTCCACATGTTGAAGCCCTAAGAAACAGGTTCAGATAAGAGTTGGTAGCCAATCCATGCATTTCCCATTGGCAAGGGAATATCCATCTTCCCAAACACTGCCACAGTCATAGATGGGTAGTCCCTTCCATAGTGGGCCAGTTTCCATATAAACAAGGTGGACAAGATTAGCTCCCAAACCACAAACTGTAAACAGAATGCAGCATTTTATAAACAATAGTCAGTGTTGGTATCCTTATGTAGCATTTGTTTCTATATGGTACCATATCCTTCTCCATGGTAAGAGATACTCTGCTAGTTGGGTGAATGAGCAGCCTTGTGAAATATGTGAACTTGGTACATGACATTTTAAAATTGCACAGGTAAATGGTCATTTGGCTCTCAGAATTTAACATAAAGTGGAAAATGGCTAATGAACTGAACAACACTTGCTGATTTTGTTTAGCATGAGCTTTCATAAATGGCAATTCATTTCTCTGAATGCAGTAAAGTCAAATGATTTCATGATAGTTCATGTGAACATAAATAATTCCCAAAGATGATGCTTGGTTCCTTCATTTCTTCCCATGCTTTCTCTAACACAGCTATCTCCTTAGCAGTTTTTGACAACCTAATCTTATAAATAACAATATCCATCCATCCATCCATGTATTCATTTATTTTTCCATCAAGGGATCCAGATTAAATCAAGATTAATATAGAATTCACAGCAATATGGGCCTCTAAATGTAGTGAGTCTTGCTATGTAATAAATATGTGTAGAAAAGGCAATTTTATGCCTCCCATGGTTTGACTTATGTGCTTTAATATTGGTTCCAGCTTATGATGATCCTTTCACAGGATTTTCTTGGCAAGATGTATGTGTCGCTGTGTGTTTGTCATTGCCTTCCTTTGAGGTTAAGACTTCACCAATGTCCCCCAGGGTGTTTCTATAGCCAGGTAATTGAATCCTAGTATCTGGTAATCTTTATCCAATACTCAAGCCTCTAGCTTGCACTGACTCTTTCTTTTGTATGCATGCATTTATAAAATTCGTAATGTATTGTCAAAGGCTTTCACGCTTGGAATCACTGGGGTGTTGTGTGGTTTCCAGGCTGCCTCTGTGCCTGGAATCTTCAGGAGATCTTCAGGATCTGGCATCTTTAGATCCTCTGAAGATGCCAACCACAAATGTAGGTGAAATGTCAGGAGAAATTGCTGCTAGAACATGGACATACAGCCCGGAAACCACACAACACTACAAAATTTGTAATGTTCTGTATCTGTACACATTGTTATATAATTTTATTTCTTCCATAGTTCTTCCCTATTGGCATCTTGGCCACTTTTATATATTTTAGTGTTGGGCTTCAGAGATATTCAATTCAAATTGTTTACTGAAAATAAAGGTAGGAGCAAAAGCTGTGGCTGATGCCAGGTTATCAAAATATTGTTCATATATTAACATAAAAATACCACATCTCCAAGAACATTTCAACTGTTCAGGGATCTCCTAAATCTAAACAGAAAACAACACCAACATACAGTATATGCATTGCTTGAGCAGAAGGTCTTGGGTTGCCATCTACTGGTAGCAATTTTAAATGATGCAGCAATTTATTTTTCAATTTGGTGATATATGAAAATGATTGAAAAAAATCTGGTGATATCATATGAAGAGGAAGAAGCACCTGGTGGCTCAATGGGTTAAACCCTTCTACCAGCAGGACTGAAGACCGATAGGTCGAAGGTTCAAATCCAAGGAAAATGCGGATGAACTCCCTCTGTCAGCTCCAGATCCTATGTGGGGACATGAGCAACACCCTTGCAGATGGTAAATTCTCTCACACCAGAAGCGACTTGCAGGTTCTGAAGTCGCTCCTAACACACACAAAAAAATTAAGAGGAGGAAAACAAATTCTGCTGCTGCATTTCGTGGAACTACTTCCTTTTAGAAATGTACACACCTAGGTTCTTATTACAACATAATGATTGATGTTTTCCTTGTAATGAAAATAGAGCTTGTAGGTAAGCGTCCTTCAATGTAACAATACTTAATGCATAAGGAAATAAAGATTCATTTCACCCCACATGCGTACAGTGCACACTTATTTAATAGTATCAACTATTTAGTTCCTTGTAAATAAAATAGGAATAAAGGCTTAGAGAATTTATTTTCTCTAATACATTGTTTTCATCATTTTGTGTCAGCAAGGAAAAGTCCAGTGAGGTGTGGCATCCTGGCCACTGGTGTTGTAATCAGAATTGCTCCAAAATGGAAATGAGGTTTCTCAATGCAAGTTATGATTCCCATATCTTTGGGGGATATCTTCCTGGACTTTGTGTTGATACGGGAAGTGCAGACAATAGCGAAACTGCAGACAACAGTGTTGTTTATCAATGGGATGAATAACGAAGGTCTGAGGACAGTATGCAGGTTGTTCAGGAGGCCTTAAATTAATAAATGAAGCCATGTACAGTATATCATTCCATGGATTTTGTGTATATGTGTGTGTGTGTCATACTATACTCTCAAGAAAGACAAGGCAGATATTGTTCCCTGACAGTTACTTTGTATGCTATTCTTTAGGTCATTATAGAGCCATCTATGATTGATGTAAACCTAGATACATGTTTTAGGAAGTTGCTAGGATGAAATTTCAAATGACAGCCACTATCAGTGTTGCAATGGATCCAAAGCTCACAGGGTCAAAGCTTTGAGATCTTGCAATTATCAGGGGTAGTAATACAGTGTATCATTTATGACCTCATCAGACAGGCTGATTTGTCCATCATATGCTGTTTCACCCCCCTTTACAGCACAGAGCCCTTCACACAGCATACAGGCACTTCCGGTTGGGCCTCGTGCCGAAAAGGGAGATGAAGTGCCCATTGAGGCAGCATGGGAGCTTTCTTGTGTTGTTTTCCCTTCAATGTCTGGGAAGCCAAGTGGCGATGCTTCCTCCATGGGATGAAGGGCATGGTAAGGTGGCCTTCTCCATGCCCCTCGCCAGGAGCCCATGGATTCATCCCAATATGGGGCTAATCCATGGGCATTTATGATAAGGTTGTTGTTGTTCTTTGTATATTAAGCTTCTTAGAACTCATTTGAATTTCTGGACTTTATATGTAGGTGGAGTAGCTCTATCAGTAGCAGTGACAACGATGAGCACCTGCATTTCACTATTTATAGTACTTATTTCTTCAATTGTAAGACACCCTAATTTCAGTCCCATAATCACCAAAATAAATAAACAAGATAACCTTGTTTCTAAGATGCACCCCATTTTTAGAGATGTTTATATAGGAAAAAGTGTGTCTTTGAATTGAAGAAATTATACACAGTAGTGGAAGTCATAAAGTTGGCTGGAAGTATTGGGAGTGATATTAAAAATAAAAGTACTTTCCCAAGCCCCAGAATACACATAGGAATCTCCAAGGGAACCTACATTTTACATGTTGGGGCTGCCATGGATGTTGGCCCTTTCTGGATGTCTGTACTCAGGCGTGGATTACCCATAAGGCCACCCGAGGCCATGGCCTCAGGTGGCACAAATGGGGGGGGGCAGATTAGGACCCCCGAATTTTGGAGCAAGAGGCGGAGCGAAGGGGCGCCGCGTCACAGCCAGGCTTCTGACGTGCCGCCCCTTCGCGCCGCCTCTCTTGCTCCTTCTCGTTCCCCCGCCTCCTTTCTTCCTGAGTGAAGGAAGGAAACTGACGCGGCGCCTCTTTGCGCTGCCTCTCTTGCTCCTTCTCGTTCCCCCCGCCTTCTTTCTTCCTTCACTGAAGGAAAGAGGACCCTCGGGGCCGCTGCCGCGCATGCGCAGCACGCCCTGGGGGCGGGGGCTTCCCCCGATCTGGGGGTGGGTCTTCCTCAGGCGCCAAAAGGAGCTAATCTGGGCCTCCTGGGTAGAAGAGGGTAATGCCAAGCCAGAGGTGTCTATCTATGCCACCACTGGCTTAGCATTACCCTCTTCTACCCAGGAGAAGCAGTGGAAATGCTAAAGCCAGAGGGGGAGGGGGCGGAGCCAAGCCCCGCCAAGCTCCGCCCCCTCTGTCAGCTTCAGCATTTCCACAGCTTCTCAAGAGTAGAAGGGGGTAATGCCAAGCCAGTGGTGGCTATCTATGCCACCAATGGCTTGGCATTACCCTCTTCTACCCAGGAGAAGCAGTGGAAATGCTGAAGCCAGAGGGAGGAGGGGGAGGAGCCAAGCCCCACCAAGCCCCGCCCCCTTCCCCAGCTCCTCCCTATTCTCTCTTGGTAGATCTTTCTGACTTGGTTTTAGTTTAAGTAGCTCGCATGCTGAAAAAGTGTGGGCACCCCTGGTCTAGAATGTTTCAGTCTTTTTGTTCCCCACTTCTTAAAATATATGTACCATATTTTCCGGAGCACAAGACGACTGGGCATGTAAGACCACCCCCCAACTTTTCAAGTTAAAATATAGAGTTAGGGATATACTCGATGTACAAGACCCCTCTCCCAACACAATTCTATTGATTCGGTATTCACGACTCCCAGAACACCTCAGCGGGCATGTCCAAGGCATGCTGCTGCTCGGGGCTACTGGGAGTCATAGTCTGGAGGCGTAGTTCTGGAGGCCTGGGTGAGCCCAGTGACCATTCAAGAGATTATAGGTGAACCAAATATGATTAACTGCTGCTGGGGTCTTAAAAGTTCTGTTGCTTGCCTTTACTATTCATTGGATTTGGCTTTATCATAATCCAAGTTCCATTAGAGATTGATACGCCTATCATTAATTTAAAAAACTTATTATAGGGATCATTGTGCTTTGGCTACACTATTAAGGATGAAATCATCTGAATTATATTATTCTAGGAGTGGAAAATACCAGATCCATAATATGTAAAGTTAAGTACTCTTTCCTAGTAATTGCACTCCAGTCTGCAGATAATATAACAGTACAATGTTGTTGGAAGGAAACATCTTTTCCTCACCAAGGAAATTCTTTTGTCTTCCTCCCACCCAGAAAAACCCAGGCATTATTTCACACTACACACAATTCTAGTGTAACAAGTCCACTTCAGTTTCCATCATTGCTGCTTTCTGTGGAAACCTGAGTTTTAATGTTTGGTGATGCTCTCCAGCTGAGAATTCTAAACTGCAAATCCCATGGACTGCCTCCATGAAATTTAAAGTGCAATTATAGTGCTAAAATTAGGTAGTGTGAAGGAGGTCTAGTAGAATCTTCATCCACTGACAAAGTCCCCTGTTGCATCATCTCAAGGATAAAGGGGACTTCTTATAATCTTTTACCTTCTTTACCAGAAGACATCTATGATTCTTTGGTTTAGGAAGGAATTTATTACAACTGGGTGTAGGACAAGAAGAGGAAAATATGAGGCTTTTCTGATGGGGTTGGACTGTTCTTACCATTCTAACCATTCAAGACTTGAGTTTCCATCATTCTAACCTTTCTGGTTAGAATGCTGAAACTCAAGTCCAGTTAAAGAATTACATATTCCAGAATGAGCTACTATTGCTACAATATTTGCATTGTGATCAGCTGTTATACATTTGTTTTACAAAAACACAGCACACTTTACCCAAGGACGGATTTGGCTTTTCTTGTGCTTTATCTAGAGGAGGCTTCCTCAGGTGAAGAATGAAAAGAATTGGCCGAAGGATGAGTCTAGCAGATGAGTGATAGGAGGCTATGAATTAGTTCATTCAAGAGGATCTACTCTTAATGGATCTACTTTGTTGGAACTAGCAGGATTTTAGCCAATGTTGGCATTATTTCTTAGCATGGGCGCCATCAGTGAAAGGACACTTTCTCACCACATTTCACCTTATTTAAGATGTCCAAGGCTCCTTCCACACAGCTGAATGAAATCCCACATTATCTGCCTTGAACAGCAATATATGGCATTATGGAGGACTCAGATAACCCAGTGCAAAGCAGATGTTCTGGGATTTTCTGCCTTGATATTCTGAGTTATATGGCTGTGTGGAAGGGCCCCAAGCTACTTGGAGAACAAAACTTAAAGACAACCTCAATGAGCAGGTAGGTTAGTAAAGGAACAAATTTACTTCAGAGTAGGCAAGCTATAAAGATGTTTTTTTTTGCCATAGTGTAAATCTTGGTTCAAGGTCAAAAATCTTCAACCTTAGACCCCGCTCTTATCTCAGGTCTTATCCAAGAAGAATAAACATTCCCAGAACTGTGAAATGTCCATCAGAATAAGGAAACTGACTGGTATCAGTTTGATATTGTTTACCTTGACTTTCAAAAGGCTTTTGACAAAGTCCCTCACCAAAGGCTTCTAAATAAGCTCTTCAGCCATGGAATCAGAGGACAGGTCTTGTCCTGGATTGGAACCTGGCTAAACTGTAGGAAACAAAGGGTGGTAATAAACGGACATTTCTCTGGGTGGAAAGAGGTGAGAAGTGGCGTACCCCAAGGTTCAGTTTTGGGTCCGTTACTTTTTAATTTATTCATTAATGATCTGGATGTAGGAGTGAATTCTGAGGTAGCAAAGTTTGCAGATGACACTAAATTGTTCAGGGTAGTCAAAAATGAAACTGATTGTAAAGAGCTCCAGAAAGATCTCTCGAAATTGAGTGAATGGGCAACAAAGTGGCAAATGCATTTTAACCTAAACAAGTGTAAAGTCATGCACATCGGGGCAAAGAACCCCAACTACACCTACAAATTGATGGGGTCAAAGCTTTCCGAGACAAACCAGGAAAGGGATCTTGGGGTCTTGGTGGACAGCTCAATGAAGATGTCAACCCAGGGCGCTGCAGCAGTGAAAAAAGCAAATTCTATGCTAGGCATGATCAGAAAGGGAATCGAAAATAGGTCAGCAAATGTTGTATTACCTCTCTACAAATCGATGGTAAGGCCACATTTGGAGTACTGTGTACAATTCTGGTCTTCGCACCTTAAGAAGGATATAACGGAACTGGAAAAGGTACAGAAAAGGGCAACAAGAATGATCCAAGGGATGGAGCGGCTCCCTTATGAAACCAGGTTGCAACGCCTTGGTCTTTTCAGCCTTGAAAGACGGCATTTAAGAGGTGACTTGATCGAAGTGTATAAAATCATGCATGGGATAGAAAAGGTGAATAAAGAAAAATTATTTTCTTTGTCACAAAACACTAGGACTAGAGGGCACTCCTGAAGCTCCAAGGTAGGAAAATTAGGACTAATAAAGGAAATATTTCTTCACCCAGAGGGTCATTGGGTTATGGAATTCACTTCCAGAAGAGGTTGTGACAGCTGTCAGCCTGAACAACTTCAAGGCAGGATTAGACAGTTTCATGGATACCAAGTGTATCGGTAGTTACTGAAAAGGACATTCAAGTGCCACCTCGGAGTTGGTTGAAGTAGGCAGGATTTTCCTGGGTACTGGTTGTGGGGGTCGGGAGCAGGTCAGGGTTTTGCCCTCCCTTCTGCTCGAGATCCCCGTGTACAACTGGTGGGCCACTGTGTGATACAGAATGCTGGACTAGATGGGCTGAGGTCCGATTCAGCATGGCTCTTCTTATGTTGTTATGTTCTTATCATCATCCTGTAACATCTGCTCACACTGGAGTTTTGTTTTCAGATTTATGGGTTTTTAAGGAAAGTTTCCAGAGCAGAGGTTAAGTGACCTGCAACATGCAACTTGAAGGTGTCTGTTGATTGTTTCATTTAGGATGTTCTGGCTATTTAGAGTTCTTTTGGTTAGATGCCTAAAAGACACATATGTGATAAGTCCCCAGGTGTTTTGGCCTAGAAATCCCAGCCAGTTTACCAGCTCTTAGGATATCTGGGAGTTGAAGGCCAAAACATCTGGGGACCCAAAGGTTGAGAACTACTGCTATAATAGAAAATGAGTAGGACCCCAGGTGATTAATGCTGTGCCATGTGCTGGTTGTCATAGGAGACAGCACAAATCAGACTATGCTGTAAGCTGTGTCGAGAATTCATTTAAATGAACAGCAGCTCCATTTCCCCCTCTGATTTGTTTTCCTTGTGCTCACTTCAGTCAGCCTCTGCACAATGTTTTCATAACACCAACCCACTCTTGTTATTCAACATGCTTTCCTACACCCGGAAATTAATCTTGTTGAATTTTTCTTGTCAGTCCTGATCTTTGAGAGTTAAAATTCAGGAAATCATATACATGGCTTGAAAAACATCTTATTCATAACCCACTAGTCTACAGGGATATGAGGACCAAGTATGCCATATCATGCTCCACCAATTCTACAGTTGAGGGTATGATGAAATATAATGATGAGTATTCATGCATCTTCAAGCAATTTCAGGCAATGAAATGACTTCGTGCCAGCTCACTAGTATAGTTTTGTTCTGGTTTTTTGATTTGTTTGTTAAGGGTTCTAGGTAAAACCCACAGAGTTGTAATATTTTTGATTTCTGAAAGAAACCTTGAGTAAATCAACCTGGAACTTTGATGTCAACTTTAGAATTTCATGTACAGAGGGCAAATTTGTGGAGGGATGAGAATTTCATAATACAAAATGGTTTTCAAACTCCCTCTAGACAATCAATTCAATGTGAAAATGAATAACTAACATTTGGGGTAAGTTTGTTTGTTTGTTTGTTTACTACATTTGTATACCACCCTTCTCAGCCCTCAGATGACTCAAATTACCAGAAACCCCAGCCAGCATAGCCTGGGCAGAAATTCTGAGAGCAGAAATTTAAACACGAAACCTTCCTAAATATTTTCCAAAATATGGTATGTTTGTTTTCATGGGGACATTTATTGATACAAATATGCCGTTTGAATCCTTAGGGTAATTTGTTTTAGAATGGAACAGTTGGAGACACAGGCCTTTGTTTTATATGCATGCCTGGATGCTACCCATCTCCTGCATGTATGGAGCTACACTCTTATTTTGTTGTTGTTGGGAAAGATTGGGGATCTTGGAGTCAATTCCACATGAAATCCAGGTTGTTTGGTGCTGATCAAATGGTGATTGATACTGCAGTGGAAGAACAATGTGTGTGCATCCCCAGCATTTGTGCAGATGTCTTCCAATTGATCTGGGAGATGATTTTGTGACAACCTTTTGAGAAGATCTATAATGGACTTGAGTAACATTTATCCCTGAGGTAAATGAGAGTGGGTAGGTTAGTGTTGGCTAGAACTGAAGGTAGTGACAGACAAAGCCAGAGTCAAAAGAGAGTAAGGGTGTTATCCCATGTAAGTTTCTGTTGTACTTCAGACCAGGAAAAAGACAATTGAGTAGGAAAACAATCCTTTTATTGAAGATAATTAAAAAGCAGAAAAGTAAAAAAGTGCTTTAAAGTAAATCCCATTAGGTAGAAAGGTAAGATGGAACAAAGTAGTCCAAGGTACAAGTCTATCAAAGTCCATGAAAAACAAAGGCAAAACTTCTCCAATAAAATCCAAGAGACCAGGAAACATGCATCCAAGGCATTTAAATAAAATCATAGAATCCAAGAATCAAAACCATAAAACATGACACTTAAGCAAGAATCTTTCCAATCAAAGCTTCCATGAAACAAGGACAAGAGCTTGATTTGATTCCAAACAATGCTTCATCTGACTATATATCCTGCACTTGGGACTTTTATCTCCTTGTTAAGCTATGTCCCAAGCACTCAGAAATTGGTTTCACTTTAACTTATAGTCGCTTATCTTATTCTCTCTGTTTTGACTAATCTCCTCCTGTCTATCTATTTGCTCATTAACTTCTGCAACTGGGCCAGGTGCTGAGCTGTTCTCAAGCTCCAAATCATGGCAACTCTCTGGTAGCAATTCAGGGAACACACCATCACCCCCCACACACTTCAGGGACATTCTTGTGAGAAACTGCACTTTGAATAATTAAATATATCAATTCCTTACTATTGAGTGATATATTTAGTGGTATATTCTGACAAATTAAACTTTGATTTTGAAAACCAAAATAAATCCATGACATTTTCAATCTGTGGTAGTCTCTCTAATTGATCTCAGAACAATAGAATTATATCAACTAATCTGTTCACAGTGCATTCAAGGAGCCCCCGGTGGCGCAATGTTAAATTCTTGTGCCAGCAAGGTTAAACCCTAGTGCCAGCAGGACTGCTGACCAATAGGTCAGCGGTTCAAATCCAGGGAGAGTGGCTTGAGCTTCCTCTGTCATATCCATCTCTCCATGCGGAGACATGAGAAAAGCTTCCGACAAGGAAGGTAAAACATCAAAAAACGTCCAGGCATCCCATAGACAACATCCTTGCAGACAATTATCTCACACCAAAACCAACTTGTAGTTTCTCAAGTCACTCCTGACATGGAAAAAAGGTGCATTCAGAAGTATTAATATTTACTGGAATGTACCTTGATCAGGTAGATGAAAAATAATAGTAAATGGGGAAAATACAGTATTTAGTTAAACAGAAGCCAAAAGAAAATATCAAATCTCAAAACTAAAGCTATTTCAGCACCATTTAAAAAGTAATTTTCAGATAGGTTTGCAAACCCAGGATTCACTTATTGAAAAAGCGCTTTTATATCTAGTATTTCACTTACTGCTGTTCCTTTTTTGACATGTCATTAAAACACATCTTTCAATTTGCAACTATTTTCCTGATACATGTAAAACAAGGGGCACTAGCATCATTCTGAAGTGCTAGATTCCAGCTTCTATTAATCACAACCTGAATGATCAAAGTTCTTCTGTTTGTGGATAATTAAACTGAAATATTGAAATATTTTCCAAAGATGTGGAACATGTGGACTACTAGATGATGTTGGATGCCAACTCTCAGCCTAGCTGCTGATAAGTGGTCATGGAAGTAATAGCTTGGAGCAAGATTCTCTTTCAGCAGAATAGCTGTAGAACTGTTGCACAAGTTGAATGTCTCTTATCTGAAACGTTTAGCAACAGAAATATTTTGGATGTTTACAGATTTTTGAATACCTATATTTGCATATAACATAATGAAAGATTTTGAGCTGGGACCCAAATCTAAACATGAAATGTGTTTGTTTCACATACATCTTTTACACATTTCCTGAAGTTACTTTTACAGAATATTTTTTAATAATTTTGTGTATGAAACAAAGTTTGTGTACACTGCATGAGCAGAAAACAAAAGTATCATTATTATAACCACCCATATGGACAATATCGGATTTTGGAGCATTGCAAATTTCAGAATTCCAGATAAGGGATGTTCAACCTATACCCAGGGGACCCAGAGTCAGAGGTCTCATGCTCAGCTCTTCAGTTGTCCAAGAAAGTCCTCATCAAGTGATTGAGTTTCAAAACCTGATTTCATTATGACAAAATGATGCCATTTCAGTTTTTTTTATTTAGTTAGAGGTCTTCTCATTATAATTGGTGTTATCATAATGTGTTTCTGCCAGATTCGAGGCCAGCTTTGCTTTTGGTCTCTCTATGCTTCTGCAAGTGCCAACAGACAGAGAAAAAGAAAGTTTTTGTTAGTCCGCCTGTCATGACATCTGCTCCCTCCTCACTTGGAGTTCAGTGACGCCTAGTCATTTCTATGTGAGAGCAAGCAAGAGGTAATTTCTATGGCAGAGCCAACTCCTCCATTAGTAATGCAAAAGGAACTCCTCTGTGTAATGATAACACTCCAATCCTTGTAAAGACCATGCATGGACAGCCACTCGATCTCACGAAGTTTATTGAAGATGTAACACCTTTGATGCCAGAATTGGCATCACAGGAACAAACACAGCTTATATACAAAACACACCCCCATCACCTGTCCATCATCCCAAAAGCCCAACCCCCCTGACATGCAATGCCCAGCAGAGGTTGCATCATATCCCCTTTGACCCAGTTTCACAATGTCCAGTGGATATTTCCTCATATCCTTCCTGAGTCAGCAATGTTCATGCCGGTGCTTCTCATGTTGGTGTGGTGTGGCCCAAGCCTCCCAAGGCCAACACCTGGAGATATCTTATCTCGTGAGCAGAGTCAAGAGACCAGAACAAATGCAGGCAGGTCAGGAAATCAGAGCAACACCAGCTCAGATTTCATGATCCTGACACTCTGGCAGCTGATTTTGGGGGTCAGGAAGGGAGACAAATTAATAATGTAATTTATTATCTTCTTTTAAAACTAGGAGTGTGCAATATGGATCCCCAGGAGGTTTTGGAGCGTGGTTCAGCTACTCAGAACTGGGTTCAGACCAGATTAATCCATGCCCAATCCGTTCCAGTTTGGACTCCCAAATTTGGAAACAGGAGAAATGGAAATGCAATTGCCTTTACTATACTGTATCATATTAAACTATATTTCTTTGCACATATGCTTTTGTTGGTCTGTGTTCTTTAGGTTAAAATTTCATATATATATATATATTCAGAGGTGGATCATGCATTATGCTAACTACATGCCCGCAGAATGCTCCACATATTCAGGGGCGCATCTTTGTCTGCGCTGCTGCCTTCCGCTAGTGCTGCTGCTTCTGCCCATGGTGTGTGCTGTCATTTGTGGGGTTCAGAATGCTCTTTGATTGTAGGTGAACTATAAATACCAGTAACTACAAGTCACAAATCTCAAGGTCTATTTTCCCAAAAAAAAAGAGAAAGAAAGAAAAGCGGGGAGGATGCAAGGAGGAAGGGAAAGAGGGTGTGTATTATCTACTTTGATCATCTGGATTATATGGCAGTGTAGATTCAGCCTTCGAAGAGAAAGAGTTCCTTGCAATGGCTCAGTGTAACTAAAGCTTTTCAAAGACTCCACACTGCTATACACTGGCAGTGTAGACTCATATAATCCAGTTCAAAGCAGATAACCTGGATTCAGAAACTGGATTATATGTGTATCACTGTGATATTATTTAGTTATTTATGTATTTTACCAAAGCACTGCCAAATCAGGACAGTTTGAAAGTTTGTCATAATATTAACAAGTAAAAAAACCCCAACATAGCAAGAGTTACAAACTCTTTTTATAAAGCTAAAATAGTTTTAAACAATGTGTATGTATACTTTGAACTGTAGTTCTCAAGAGAGAAAGCAATGTTGACATTAGTAGGAAAAAGGGGAGGGCATTCCCCCATCAGAGCATCACAGCTGATAAAGCGCTCTCCCATGGCCTTCCACTTTATATTGCCCCCTTTTGTGTGATGCAAGGGACGGCACCTCTGATAATATTTTAATCATTAAGACATTTCCACATGGAGAAGCAACACAACTTACTGGGACTTGTGACCAGGGGCGGCTCGTGTGTGTGTATACACACACATGGACACACATACACACACTAGCTGTTCCCTGTCATTTGTGGGGTTCAGAATGCTCTTTGATTGTAGGTGAACTATGAATACCAGTAACTACAACTCCCAAATTTCAAGGTCTATTTTCCCCAAACTTCACCAGTGTTCACATTTGGGCATATTCAGTATTTGTGCCAAGTTTGGTCCTGATCCAACATTGTTTGAGTCCACAGTGCTCTCTGGATGTAGGTGAACTACAACTCCCAAACCCAAGACCAATGCCCACCAAAGCCTTCCAGTGTTTTCTGTTGGTCGTGGGAGTCCTGTGTGCCACATTTGGTTCAATTTCATCATTGGTGGAGTTCAGAATGCTCTTTGATTACAGGTTAACTGTAAATCCCAGCAACTACAACTCCCAAATGTCAAAATCATTTTTAGTGATGGTCACTCGTTGGCCTGATAGGTGTGTCCAAATTTGGTGTCAATTCGCCCAGTGGTTTTTGAACATTGCATTTTTATTTATATAGATTATTATTATTTTATTTATTTAGATCCTGCTTTATTTCGCCAAAGGATGCTCAAAGCAGCTATGTGCCAATGATGATGATGTTGATGATGACTATATATTGTACTAGCTGTCCCCTGCACGCGTTGCTGTGCCGTAGTCTGCTGCTAACCCCTTCTGCCCACATGGTGTGTGTGTGTATGCTTTCTTTGTGTGTATATGTGTATATTGTTTATGTGTGTGTTGTTATATATATGTGCATGTGTTTATGTGTGTATTTGTGCATGTCTTTATGTATATGTGTGTGTATGTGTGTGTTTGTGGTTGTGTGTATATGTGTGTATTGTTTATGTGTGTTGTTATGTATATGTGCATGTGTATATGTGTGTATGTGTGCATGTCTTTATGTATTTGTGTGTGTTTGTAGGTGTGTGTTTATGTTTGTGTGTATATGTGTAAATTGTGTATGTGTGCATGTACTGTATGTATGTTTATGTGTGTATGTGAGCATGTCTGTATGTTTATGTGTGCATGTGTGTATGTATATGTGTGTGTGTATGTTTGTGGTTTTGTTTGTGTGAATGTGTGTGTATGAGTAGGAAGAGGAGGGCCTGAGAAGGAGGGAGGGAAGGAGGAGGGTGGATACCAGTTTCCCCTGCTCGCGTTGCCAAGGGCGCTGCTTTTGGTTCCTCTTCCTCCTGGGTGTTGCAATGGCAAAGCTCCAGGCGGCGGTGGCGCTTCCTCCTCTTTCCTCCTTGGTCAGGCCCCAAGGAGGCTGAGGCCTGTAAGGTGGCTGTGTTTTTGGGGAGTGTCGGTGGGAGGGAGGGGCCATGTACTGCCGCAGTGGATATTGGGAGATGTAGTACTGAATGGTTTGAGGAAAGATTGCGTCGGGTCAGCGTTGGAGGGATTTTTTGCTGTGGAAGGTAAGGAAAGTTTGTGATGAATGTTTTGGTGTGCGGGTGGCGTGCGTGTATGGGGCGATTGTTTTGCGTGTAGACTGCTTGAAGGAGGAGAGGGGTGATTGTTTTGGGGAAAAGGATGTGTGGGAGGAATGTGAGAATGTTTGTTTTGGTGTGCGGGTGGCGTGCGTGTATGGGGCGATTGTTTTGTGTGTAGACTGCTTGAAGGAGGAGAGGGGTGGTTGTTTTGGGGAAAAGGTGTGGGAGGAATGTGAGAATGTTTGTTTTGGTCTGCGGGTGGCGTGCGTGTATGGGGCGATTGTTTTGCGTGTAGACTGCTTGAAGGAGGAGAGGGGTGATTGTTTTGGGGAAAGGATGTGTGGGAGGAATGTGAGAATGTTTGTTTTGGTCTGCGGGTGGCGTGCGTGTATGGGGCGATTGTTTTGCGTGTAGACTGCTTGAAGGAGGAGAGGGGTCATTGTTTTTGGGGAAAGGATGTGTGGGAGGAATGTGAGAATGTTTGTTTTGGTCTGCGGGTGGCGTGCGTGTATGGGGCGAGTGTATTGCGTGTAGACTCCTTGAAGGAGGCGAGGGGTCATTGTATGGGGAAAGGATGTGTGGGAGGAATGTGAGAATGTTTGTTTTGGTCTGCGGGTGGCGTGCGTGTATGGGGCGATTGTTTTGCGTGTAGACTGCTTGAAGGAGGAGAGGGGTGATTGTTTTGGCCCTAACAATCGGCCCTAAACGTTCTAAAAGTTCGCGCTGGCAGCGGAGAGGCTGGGGTGGGAGTTCCGTTGGCAGTTTTTTGGGGATCATTTTTTGGGGTGTTGGGAGGTATGTAGGTCCGGTGTTTTTGGCGTTGTATGTACCTAGTGTAATGGTCCAGTCGGTTGTCAAGTTTGGTGGTTGTGGGAGCCATAGTTTCTTTGTCTATATACTGACTGACTGACTGACTGACTGACTTTATTATTTCTGAGTCGCCCTCCACGTTAGTGCTCCGGGCGACTTACACACAACAAATTCCACAATTAAAATAGAGTATTTAAAACTAGATTAAAATATTCAGTGGTTAAATGCAGGGGCCAGGCTCGGTATTTGAGTTCCTGGTTCTGCATTAACCATGGGCTTTCCTAAACAGCCAGGTCTTCAGAGCAGTCAGGAACTGGGGCAGGTCGAGGGAGGCTCTCTGGTCCGGTGGCATCGAGTTCCAAAGAACGGGGGCCACAACGGAGAACAATCTCCGTCTCGTGGTCTCCAGGTGGGCCTCTTTCAAGCCTGGTACGTGAAGAAGGTTCTTGTTTGCTGGCCGCGGGGTCCTTGAGTAAGCAGGCATCAGCAAGCGATCTTTTAGGTACGTTGCGCCCCGGCCCCGAAGGGCTTTGAAAGCCAAGGTCAAGGTCTTGTGTAAGGCTCTATACTCAACGGGCAGCCAGTGCAGGCGCTGCAGAGATGGTGTAATGTGGCATCTCATCGATGTTCCTGTGGGAAGCCTGGCGGCCGCGTTCTACACAGTCTGGAGCCTGCGGGTTACTGACCGGGGTAGACCTACATACAAAAAGCGTTACAGTAATCCAGCCTTGATGTAACCGTGGCATGGATTACTGTAGCTAGCGCTTCCGTCGGAAGATAGGGCGCCAATTGTCTCGCTTGGCGCAGGTGGAAGAAGGCCCTTTTGCTCGTGGAGGCAACCTGGGCCTCCATCGACAATTTGGAGTCCAGGATAACACCAAGGCTTTTTACTGAGGGGGACGGAATCAGCGGTTCCCCTTCAAAGGGGGGCAGCGAGAAAGGTGGTTCTGGGCAGCCCGGCCATAAGATCTCCGTCTTTGATGGATTTATTTTAAGTTTGTGGGCGCGGAGCCATTTTGTCACTGCTTCTAGGCCTCGAGTGAAGTTTTCGGGCACCGGTTGCGCCAGGCTCCAGTTTCAGTAGGAGCTGGGTGTCATCGGCATATTGGTAGCACCCTAGGCCGAAGCTCCGGGCTATGCCAGCCAACGGCCGAACATAGATGTTAAACAACGTTGGTGATAATATGGCGCCTTGGGGCACTCCGCACTCGAGGAGAGATTTCCTAGATGTTTGGCCTAGCCATTCAACTCGCTGACTACGTCCCACGCAGGAAGGAGCTAAGCCAAGCTAAAGCTGTTCCTTGTATCCCTATGGCGGCAAGTTGTCATATCAGCAGATCATGGTCCACCGTGTCGAATGCGGCGGTAAGGTCCAGCAATACCAGAACTACTGAGCCTCCCTTGTCTAGTTGGCAGCGGATATCGTCCGAGATGGCCACCAGGACGGTCTCGGTCCCGTGCCCAGGGCGGAACCCTGATTGAAAGGGGTCCAAGCCCTCTGATGTCTCAAGGAAGTTTTGTAGCTGGGTTGCTGCCGCGCGTTCGATCAGCTTACTGAGAAACGGGAGGTTTGAGACGGGACGGTAGTTCGCTGGCATCGCTGGGTCCAGATTGGCTTTTTTCAAGAGTGGGCAGACCGAGGCTTCTTTCAAGGCATCCAGGAAAATTCCCTGCTCCAGGGAGTGATTTATTATCTGCATCAGGGGAATCGAGAGCCTCTCTGCGCAGTCCTTAACTAGATGGGATGGGCAAGGGTCCGTGGAGCAGGTAGTCGCCCGTGCTGTGGAGATGATTTTATTAACTGCCTCCAGGTCCAGGGCTTTGAAGTGGTCAAATATCTGGTTAGTTGGTGTATGTAGTTCTTCTACCCTCTCACTCGTATCTTCAGGCACGGATAGCAGGTCTAGCCGAAGAGCGGTGATTTTCTCTATGAAGAATTCCTGGAATTCCTCTGCTGAGATGGCTGGAGTGTCCCTGGTTTTTGGCTGCGGATTGGTGGTGACCAAATCTCGGACAATCCAGAAAATCTGCGCTGGGCGCGATCTCGCAGCTGTTATTAGGGAGGTGTTGTGAATTTTCTTTCCTCTTTTGTGGCCCGCTCGTATGTCTTGCGCATGTTTCTGAAGGCTGTTCTTGATGTTTGGCTAGGTTTCCGCCGCCAGGCACTCTCCAGTTGTTTCCGTTTGCGCTTCAGTGACCTCAGTTCTTTGGTGAACCACGGAGAGCGGAAACTGCGTGGTCGGAAGAGGCGTTTAGGAGCTATTTGGTCGATAGCCTTAGACAGGGCTACATTCCACCTTTCTACTTGGTCGTTAAGGGTACCTCCGGGGACTTCCACGGACTCTATGGCCGACGCAAATCTGGTAGGGTCCATGAGTCTCTTCTGCCGCGCCAGGATAGGTTCTGGATCTATCCTTGGTGGTAGAGGAATTTTGATGTTAACCTTCAGGGTGAAGTGGTCTGACCAGGGGACCTCCGTTGTTGCTTGTGGTGTAATCTTTAGCCCATATCCGAAGACTAGGTCTAAGGTGTGCCCGGCCTGGTGTGTGGGGCCGGATTCCATTAATGAAAGACCTAGAGTGTCCATGGAATGGATGAAGTCCTTTGCGACATTAAACGGACTGAACAAAAATATATAGAGAGATGTTCTCGTATATTTCAACGTAAGAACATAGGAGTCACCTGGCAGGAGTTCATACTGCTTTCCCTGATGTGACTCATTGCTGTGGACTCCTGCCAGGTGTAGTTTGGGGCAGGCAGAGAAGGCCTTTTCACTGGCATGGCTTCAGTGCTATGGCATCACAAGAGTTGTAGTTTTACAAGGTATTTGGCCTTCTCTGGCCCCTTCCACACAGCTGAAAAAAATCCCATATTTTCTGCTTTGAACTGGAATATATGGCAGTGTGGACTCAGGGCCTTTCCACACAGCAATACAACCCAGAATATCAAGACAGGTCATCCACATTATCTGCTTTGAACAGGGTTATCGGACTCCACACAGCCTGATAATCCACTTCAATGTGGATTTTATGCAGCTGTGTGGACTCAGGGCATTTCTACACAACAATACAACCCAGAATATCAAGTTAGGTCATCCACAATATCTACTTTGAAATGGCTTATCTGAATTCACACTGCCAGATAATCCAGTTCAAAATCCCACATTTTCTGCTTTAAACTGGCATATATGGCAGTGTGGACTCGGATAACCCAGTTCAAAGCGGATATTGTATGTTTTAATTGCTAATTGTTGTGTTATTTGGTTATTGTTTGTTTTGTTTTGCTTGTGTTTTGATTGGAGGGCAGAGACTGCCTTGTGTAAACCGCCCCAAGTCGCCTTCGGGCTGAGAGGGGCGGTATAGAAATGTGATAAATAAATAAATAAATATTGTGGGATTTTCCACCTTGATGTTCTGGGTTATATAACTGTGTGGAAGGGCCCAGGGAAGGCCTTTTCACTGTCATGGTTCAGTGATATGGCAAGACAGGAGTTGTAGTTTTATAAGGTTTTAGGCCTTTTTATGCCAAAGAGTGCTGGTGCCTACTCAAACTACAAGGGACCATGATTCCAGAGCATTGAGTTGTATTGGTTATAATAATAATAATAATAACTTTATTTCTTGTGAGTCGCCCTCCACCGTTGGTGCTCCGGGCGACTTACATCATTTAAAAAACAGGTACATCAATTAAAAACACAGGTACAGAGAACCATAAAGGGCCCAGCCTCCAGGTTATCTAGTCAATCCCCAAACGCCTGGCAGAAGAGCCAAGTTTTCAAGTCGGACAGGAATCTGACTGGGGCCGATGTGGCCCTGAGAGCAGGCGGAAGTGTATTCCAGATCACAGGGGCCACCACAGAGAAGGCTCTCCGTCGGGTCTTTGTCAGCCGGGCCTCTCTCACCCCTGGGATAGCTATACGGTCACCATTTATTGCACGCGCTGGTTTTTCACTGCGTTGGTCTGACAGCCGATCGCCCAGATAGGCTGGTCCGGTTCTTTGCCGTGCTTTGAAGGTTAGCGCCATGAGTTTATAGATCACTCTGAACTCTGTAGGCAGCCAATGAAGAACTTTTTAGGATTGGTGAGATATGGTTCCTAGCCGATGCCCCGGAAATGAGTCTGGCCGCTGCATTCTGAACAAGTCTCAACCTCCGAGTCGTGGACAGCGGTAGACCCGCATACAGGGCATTACAATAGTCGAGTCGAGAGACCACGGTGGCATGTATCACAGTCTTCAACGCCTCTGATGGTAGGTAGGGGGCCAGCCGTCGGGCCCTGCGAAGATGAAAGAAGGCGCCCTTGGCTGCAGCCTGGATCTGGGCTTCCATCGTTACCGTCCAGAATCACTCCCAGGCTCTTCACCGCCGGAACCGAGGACAGGGGCTCGCCTTCAAAGAATGGTAGTGGTGAGTGAGGGTCGGGTCGGCCAGGCCAGAGGATCTCCGTTTTTGCCGGATTGATTTTTAGCCTGTGTGCTCTGAGCCAGCTTGTCACCGCCCTCAGCCCTTGACTAAAGCTTTAAGGCACCGACGACATCCCTGGGTCGAGCTTCAGCAACAGCTGTGTGTCGTCGGCGTATTGGTAGCAGCTGAAACCATGGCTCCTAGCGATACTGGCCAGGGGCTGGGCATAGATGTTAAAGAGGGTGGGGGACAAGATGGCACCCTGAGGGACCCCGCACTCCAGCCCGCATTTCCTGGAGACCTGGCCCTGCCACTCGACCCGCTGCGAGCGGCCCCGCAGGAACGATCCTAGCCAAGTCAGAGCCTTATCTTGGATCCCGGAGGCAACCAGGCGGCGGAGTAACAGATCATGGTCGACGCTGCCGACGGCCGCGGTTAGATCTAAGAGGACCAGGACTGCCGAGCCCCTCCGTCCAGCTGGCAGCGGATGTCGTCCGTGCATCGCTACCAGGACGGATTCCACTCCGTGGCCCGCGAACTGGACTGGGACGGGTCCAAGCCCCGGATCGGTTTAAAAATCACGCAGCTGGCTTTCCACCGCCCGCTCCAGTAGCTTACCCAGGAAGGGCAGATTGGCAACAGTGCGGTAGCTCGCCGGTTCGCCGGGGTCAAGGTTCGCCTTTTTCAGGAGAGGGCGAACTCTGGCCTCCTTCAGGGACTCAGGGATAGTGCCTGTATCCAGGGAAAGGTTCACCAGGTCCTCAGAGCATCCGATATGGTGTCAATGCAGGACTTGATTAGATGCGATGGACAGGGGTCCATGGGGCAGGTCGTCGCCCTTGCCACGGTCACCAGCCTTTTCACCTCTTCCGATGTTAGGGGCCTGAATTCGGTGAGGCAGTGCCCACTGGTCTGAGTTAGACACCGGATCTTCTCGTTCTCTTCCTCCGGGATGGGCGGCAGGTCACGCCGGTGCCGTGATTTTCCCAGTGAAATACTCTTGGAGGTCTTCTGCTGTTACCATAGAGTTTTTGGGGTCACTCTGTGGAGATGCTAGAAGGCTCCGGACTACTTTAAAGATCTGTGCTGTACGGGAACCAGCAGCTCTGATCTGAGCGGCATTGTAGGATTTCTTAGCCTCTTTGGTCTCGCGTTCATACAGCCTATGCAGTTCTCTATAGGCCGCTCTATTTGCCCCACTGGGTTTCCGTCTCCAAACACTCTCCAGTTGTTTCCTCCGGCGTTTCATCTGCTTTAGATTCGTCGTGAACCACGGTGAGCGGGTTTTCCGGGGGCGAAGGGGGCACCTAGGTGCCACCTGGTCGATGGCCCTCGAGAGGACGCTGTTCCACCTGGCAACCAGATCTGCCAGCGATCCTCCAGGGACCTCCAAAGGTTCCAGAGCAGCCGTAAATGCACTCGGGGTCATCAAACTCCTTTGGCGGACTAAGATGGTCTTTGGCTCCGACCTTTCTGGGAGAAGGGTGTCAATATCTGCCCTCACGGTCAGGTGGTCCGACCAAGGCACTGTTCTGGTTTCTCGGTGTTTTATGGCTAGACTGTGGCTAAAGATCAGGTCCAGCGCGTGGCCAGCTTGGTGTGTGGGGCCCGTTTCGGTCCTGGGGAGATCTAGAGCATCCATGTGTTGGAGGAACTCCCTCGCGCTAGATGTGAGTGGATCTGTGTCCGGGTGGATGTTAAAGTCACCCAGTACAATGAGCCGGGGGAATCTCAGAGCCCAGTCCGCAATCAGGTCCAGCAAGGTAGACGTGGCCTCCTTTTGGGCCCCAGGGGCTCGGTAAACCACCAGAATCCCCGTCTTTTCTCCCATTCCTAGTGTCGCTCCCAGGCACTCCATGCCGGCCATCTCTGGTGTCTGGAGGACCGAGGTAGTAACAGTGTCTTTTACAACCAGGCCCACTCCCCCGCCCCGGCCGGTAGATCTTGGCTGGTGGAAGGCTCGAAAGCCTGGGGGGGCTATCTCCTGAAGAAGGACACAATCACCGTCGTGGGTCCAAGTCTCTGTGACGCATGTGACATCTGTGTCCTGCTCTGCGATGAAATCTCGCAGCGTGGTCAGCTTATTGCAAATTGACCTCGCATTGAGGAGCAGGAGTGAAGACCAGAGAGTTGTTGATGTTTGAAAACGGTCATGGCAGGTTATGGGTCGCAGCCAAGTTGAAGAGAGTCTGCGTCCCTGTTTGATGGTGGGTAGGCTGCTAGTCCTCCACCTCCCCTGTCCACCAATCACTGGGATGGGGCACACGGGAGCGCTCGGTTCAATCAAGCAGTGTCAGGTTGAAGTAGTTTGATACTTCAACTGCCATGGCTGCATGCTATGGAATCCTGGGATTTGTAAAAAGACTACTTGCTTGATTACTTATCAGTGAGTTATGGCTGTTCAAGTGGTACCAAACTGCATTCATTCTATAGCATAGATGCACCTTGAGGCCCCTTCTGCACTGCACTTCTCTGCAGGGCCGGTCTAAGCGTTACGCCAACTACGCAGCCGCGTAGGGCGTCGCAACCTGGGAGGGGCGTCGCCACCTGGGATGGCTGCCGCCCTGGCCCTGCCCCGCCCTGCCGCCCACGCCGCCCTGCTGCCCCGCCCCGCCGCCCCGCCGGACGGGCCTCTGCAGCCAGCCCCACTGCTCGCGCCGCACCGCCGCGCCTCCATGCGTGGAGATTTTCGCACATGCGCAAAAGCTTCTACAGGCGCTACAGCGCCTGTAGGAGCTGCTGCGCATGCGCAAAAATCTCCACGCATGCATACTGGCTCCAGAGCGCGCCTCCCGCTTTGGAGCCAGTGCGCATGCATGCAGTTTCGCGCATGCACACAGATTGGTGCATGCACACTGGGCTCCAAAGTGGGAGGCGCTCTGGAGCCACTGGGGAGGGGCACAAAAAAATTGCTTCCCCCAGAATAGGTAGGTCCGCCCCTGCTTCTCTGTTATTAGCAAGCCCGAAGTCTGAAAAATCTTCTGAAGAGACAGCATGACCAGGAAACCTTTGCGTAGTACATGTAGACCAAAACTAACAACAAAACCTCATACAGCATACTGTGTTTTTAACCCATGATATTTTATAGTATGTGTTGTGCTTTGATTGTGTTTTTATTGTATCCCATTCTGTTGTGAGCCACCCTGAGCCTACCGGGAGTGGCGGCCTAGAAATTTGAGAAATAAATAAATAAATAAAATAAAAACTTAAAATTGTTGCTAATTTTAATAAAATATTTGCATTCTTAAAAAAGTTAATTTGTGATAATTCTATGTAATGTAACTATATGAACGTAATGTTGTAGGTAAACTTCTGGTTTGTAAGGTAACTTTTATTCACCTCTACCTTCTACCTTTTATTTTTCAGTGATTGGTTAGGGGTGGGGGTGGGGGCACCAAAATACATTTCGCTTACCATTTAAAATTACCTAGGACCGGCTTTGTATATATTTGTAGTGTTTAGTTATACAGTTTGATATTCTGCTTTGTATTACAGTATTACGGACTTTTATAGTTAGGTTTATATTACTATATGTTGCATTACATGGTTGGTTATGAGTCATGTTTAATTGCCTTGAGGCTTTGCTTAACCTGAATTCTCATTCTCTCTCTCTCTCTCTCTCTCTCTCTCTCTCTCTCTCTCTCTCTGTCTGTCTCTCTCTGTCTCTCTCATACTGATTTATAGTATGAAACGGAAAGTTACTATTAAAAAACTCACATAGGAACTTAGATATATGGGAACCATAAAGGTAGGATTAACCAAAGCCAATTTACCTTTTAGCAGTGTTACCCAACACCTGTGAAATATGCTATCTCTCCCTGCTCCCCCCCCAAAAAGGACAAAATTCACAAATAAATAATTTTTATTTTCATTTGTAGTATTCATTTCATTGATATTTTCTTAGCCTTATATCTGAAAGCAAAAATGAAGAAAGTACAGACTATGAGAAACATATATCCCCCACATTTATTTGAGGTTTTTTTTTGTTTGCTTGGCGAGTTTTTTTGGTGATCTCCAGGCCCCAAGAAGTATAATATTGTCCCCAAATGCCCCCTAGGAGTATGGGGCAAAATTTGTTTTTTCAATTCCTCTGAACCATTTTAGATCTAGGAGAGGCCTTAAAAAAACAAACAGAAAGTGATATGATAACTACTAGGAAATTAGATATATGGGAACCATAAAGGTAGGATTAACCAAAGTCAATTTACCCTTTAGCAGTGTTAGACACCTGTGAAATATGCTATCCCTCCCTGCTCCCCCCCCAAAAAGAGGCAATGGTAAGACCGCTGCTGAAGAAGCCGAATTTAGACCCTTCGGCTCCCTCCAATTACTGACCTGTGTCTAATTTGCCTTTTTTAGGCAAGGTAATTGAGAGGGCAGCAGCGGATCAGCTGCAGTGGTTCCTAGACGACACAGCTGGGCTCGACCCCTTCCAGTCCGGCTTCCGTATAGGGCATGGGACGGAGACCGTGCTTGTCGCCATTACAGACCAACTTCGCCGCCAGCTGGACCAGGGTGGATCAGCACTGCTTGTTCTGTTAGATCTAACAGCAGCGTTTGATACAGTAGATCACGCCTTACTGACCCACCGTTTAGCCGTGACTGGGGTTAGGGGGACCGCCCTTAAGTGGGTGGCCTCCTTCCTCCAGGATCGGGGACAACGTGTGGAGGGGGCAGGGGGGCCTCTGGGAGACTCCCATTAAGTTGTGGGGTCCCCCAGGGGGCCATCCTCTCCCCCTTATTATTCAACGTCTATATGCGCCCCCTGGCCCAGCTGGTTCGCAACTTTGGTGCGGATGACACCCAGCTTTTGCTGAGAATGGACGGCAGGCCAGATACCGTACCCGATTGTTTCCATTGATGCCTTGAAGCTGTGACTGGTTGGCTGTGCTCCAGCTGGCTGAAGGTGAACCCGTAGAAGACGGAGATCTTGTGGCCTGGTCGCCCTGGGCTGGATGGATGCCGGTTGCCTACCCTGGATGGCGAGCAGCTTAGCCCGTCATCCCTTGTTAAGAGCTTGGGTGTCCAGTTGGACCCCTTGCTGATCATGGAGACTCAGGTCTCCATGGTCAGCAAAATGGCGTTCTACCACCTCTGTCAGGCTAGGCGACTGGCACTCTACCTGTCCAGGGATGACCTGGCCACGGTGATCTAAGCGACGGTCATCTCGAGACTGGACTACTGTAACGCCCTCTACGTTGGCCTTCCCTTGTCGACAATCAGGAAACTCAAGCTAGTGCAGAATGCTGCTGCTCGCTTGCTGGTGGGAGCACCAGTGAGGGAGCATATTACTCCCATCCTTCGGCAACTGCACTGGCTTCCTATAGAGTACCGAATTGCCTTCAAGATGTTGGTATTAACCTTCAAGGCCTTACACGGTCTAAGGCCTGCGTACCTGAGGGACCACCTTGCCCCGTACATTCCCTCGAGATCACTACGTTCAGAAGAGCAAAATCTGCTACTGGTTCCATCAATCCGCTCCTGCCATCTATCCACAACTAGGCAGAGGGCCTTCTCTGTGGCGGCCCCAGTATGGTGGAACTCCCTGCCTGATGCTACCAGAGCTATTTCAGAGCTCAGTCCTTTTCGAAGGGCCTGCAAAACTGCGCTCTTCAAACTGGCCTTTGACTAACTGATCTGCCCTGAGGGGTTCATGCCTGGAGTTTTTAAAGATTGAATATTATGGATTTTATGTACACTGGTTATGTTTTTATGTTTGATGTTATGTATGGCTGCAGGTGTATGCGCAGCACGTTTTTAATGTATGTTGTAATCCGCCCCGAGCCTGCAGGGAGGAGCGGAATATAAGATCGAATAATAAATAAATAAATAGATAATAAATAAATAAATAATAAATAATAAAAAGGACAAAATTCACAAATAAATATTTTTTATTCTCATTTGTAGTATTCATTTCATTGCTATTTTCTTAGCCTTATCTCTGAAAGCAAAAATGAAGAAAGTACAGGCTATGAGAAAAATATATACCCCACATTTATTTTAAGGTTTTTTTGTTTGTTTGGCGAGTTTTTTTGGTGATCTCCAGGCCCCAAGAAGTATAATATTGTCCCCAAATGCCCCCTAGGAGTATGGGGCAAAATTTGTTTTTTCAATTCCTCTGAACCATTTTAGGTCTAGGAGAGGCCTTAAAAAAAAACCAGAAAGTGATATGATAACTACTAGAGGGCATTTGCTGGGAGTGGGGGTGATTCAAGGTCTCCTGGGGGGCAAACACAGCCCCTAAGCTCACCACAGTTTCCCTACCAATCCTTGAGTGTCTGTCACCTGTCTGTTTCTGGTAATGCTATTATACAACATTAATGATGGCAACATACTTGGAAGAGTGGGTGGTGTTTGCTTGCTTTGTTAATTTGTTATAATATTCCAGAAAGCTAATTAAAACAATGTACTGATGCAGCAGAAATGGAAACAGAAACTTGGTGACAAGAATATGCTTTGTTATTATCAGCAGTCCAAGTGGTAGAATTAGTCTGTGATCCCAGTTGTCCCTTGTCCCTGGTTAAGACATATGGTGCTGCGGCTGCAATTAGAATCCTCCTTTTAATGATTCTCTAGTCCCACAGTCCATCTCTTCCACAGTTGCCTGCCCAGGCCTCTTGCAGCAGGTACATGAATAGGGCTACAGGGGTCAACATTATTTGTTTCTACCCTAAATGTCTTTCTCAAGCTGCTTGGCTGCTCTCTTCTGAACAAGATTGGCTGGTACTTTTAATATTGTTCAACATGCTCATTTGTTGCGTACACTGAACGCAGATAGCAAATCTACGATTCTCTACCACTTATAGGGTTGCATTGGAGACACAATGTCAAGCTTTCCCCCTTAGTTTTGGTAGTCAGATCAACCTGAATTTTTTTTAACTTGTGCTGATCTGCCCTGGAGCTGAACTGCAGTAATCCAATGCAGTCTGGAACTGGTGTACAATCTAGCTAAATCTTTATTTGGAATTTGATTTAATTGGTTTTCTAGGCATAATTTTACTCACAAGATGATGGAGAGCTTTTCTACAGAGATGGGAAAAAATACTCACCTCGTAGGCGCCTCAGTCCAGACACATGACTTTCTTGATGACTTGCTTATAATATGGTTTTTTGATCTTTAATCCCGTTTAAGAAGCCTTATCTTTTATTATCTGGTTTTTCAGGAAAATCAGGGGTTTTTTTTTGTGATATCACATCATTGTGGAGTTAGGGAAAAGGACTAAATAGCAGGTGGAACCAGTTGGTGGTTCCAAGCAGTAACCACATCATTCCTGCCAAGTGGTTCTTTCTTGGTGTGAATGCAAGTACAATTTTAAGTTTGCTGACATGGTTGTTGTTGTTGTTTAAAAAGGTGTGTGTGTGTGTGTGTGTTTTAATGCTTCCACACCATTATTAGCACATTCCTACTTAACAGGAAATGGATATATTTGCACGCATGACATTAAAGTAAGGAGGGAACAACCATGGCTGTGTGGCTGAAAATAATGTGTAAGATTAAAGATTGGTGATACGTGGTTCTCAACCTGTGGGTCCTCGTGGTGTTTTGGCCTACAACTCCCAGAAATCCCAGCCAGTTCACCAGCTGTTAGGATTTCTGGGAGTTGAAGGCCAAAACATCTGGGGACCCACAGGATAAGAACCACTCCTTTAATGGGATCACTGCAGAGTCAATATGGTGTTAAAACATAATCTTTTTCAAAAGTGGAGAAAGATCAGAGAGGAGCCTTGACTTATGGGAAAGGAAACATTTTCTACTCTCCCTGAGAATCAAACATCTTGGGCCAGCATAGTTCATCTGACTCCACTCTTGCGCGAGCTGCACTGGCTCCTTCAAGGTGTTAGTTCTAACTTTCAAGGCCTTATATGGTTTGGGGCCAGTGTACCTGGCCAGTGTACCTTGGTTTTATTGTGTTTTATGTGTTTGCCTGCTATTTCAATTCTGTGAACCGCTCTGGGCTCCAGAGAGAGCGGTATATTAAGTGGAATAAATAAATAAATAAATAAATCTACTTGTTTTGTGATATTTTCCCAAACCATTTGTATTAACACCTTTTTGTGTGCATTTTTCTCATGGCAAAAAAAATTCATTACAAAATTCAGAGAAATGTGCCATTTATTTAAAAATGTATCCTCACTCAAGCATTAGTATGGGAAATTTAAGTATTTAATTTCAGATTGGTTTGTTTTATTCAAAAAAGATGCCAAAATTCTTCAACACTAATGGACAGAAGGATTTGTTGAGGATATACAACATATAATTGTGAAAGCAAGATATCCCCCTCTCCTGTTATTAAGCAGCTTACGGAATCATTGTGCGATTTATCACTGACACATAAGCTGAAGCTTGTCAGGCCAGAGGGCTGTCAAACCCCGCTGGGAAGAGGTGTATTTGTCATTTATCCATAGCACTAAACATCCACTGCACCTTCTAGCATAAACTCTATTTAAAGGCCAAACCCAGGTTCTGAAGGCATAATCTTTTGTGAGGTTGAATGAGGTCTTCTCGAACAGACCTCATTCAAGATGTCAAACTTCTTTCTTCTTTTCACCCTCCTCCTGCCCTCAGCAAAGCCCAAACTATGTGAATATTATAGGAAAGTATTCCGTGGAATGTTTCCATATTCATCTTATCTAGTGACAGAATAATTGTAAAGCAGACATTCTGCAATACAGCAAGGATCTCTCAGGGTTATGAACCACATAAGGACTCATCACTAGTAAAGAAACTCACCTGCCACTGATGTCCACCTTCCATTCAAGGAGCACAGCAAGCGTCTCTATATTTTGCATTATCAGACATGAGAAATGACAACAGCAAAGTGTAGCAGACTTCATGTTCTTCTTCTGAAATCCTCATAAACAGCTGGTTGACCAGGGAGTATACACAATGTTGGGCTAGATACATATTTGGTATCCTTCATTATCACTCCTTATAATATTAACATGTAGCTACTACGAAGGTTTACTTAGGCAAGGAATACTCAGATGTAGTTTTGCCAGTTCCTTCCTCTGAGTTATGGCCCACACCACCTGCTATTCATTGGTAATCTTCCATCCCGGAACTCAACAGGATTGAGCCTGCTTAATTTTCAAAATCAGGAGGAAATGGTTTTAAGGTATTGAGGCACCAATTAACTTATCAATACAGTAGAGTCTCATTTATCCAACATAAACGGGCTGGTAGCACATTGGATAAGTGAAAATGTTGGATAATAAGGAGAGATTAAGGAAAAGCCCATTAAACGTCAAATTACATGATGATTTTACAAATTAAGCACTAAATTACCTTCCCGCCGGAAGAGTACCTATTGATCTACTCACATTTGTATGTTTTCAAACTGCTAGGTAGGCAGAAGCTGGGGCTAAAAGCGGGAGCTCACCCTGCTCCCCAGATTTGAAATGCCAACCTTTTGATCAGCAAGTTCAGTAGCTCAGTGGTTTAACCTGCTACATCACCGGGGGCTACTATATTCTCCTAAAAGAGGGTGAGAGGAAAATCATAAAACAGAATGATGTGGCACACTGGAAGCTGTGGAGCTTTCCAAAAAGAGAAGGAAAAATATGAATCCTCTCATATAGCGGCTAGGAGAGAGGAAAGAAGCATAGGCCCAAGCAAGCCGATTGGGCGGCCTTGCTTCCTTTGCCCTAGGCAAGCCCAGTGGTCTTCAATGGTCACCGGGCTCACCCAGGCCTCCAGACTACACCTCCAGACTACGCCTCCCAACAGCCCTGGGCGGCAGCGTGCCTTGGACATGCCTGCTGAGGACTTTTTTGTGCTTCCCATTTTTATACCTGGCATACTAGACAACCCCCAACTTTTCATAAGATTTTCCAGGCCTAAAAAGTTGTCTAGTACCCCGGAAAATACAGTAATTTCATGTATTCAGTATTGCAGATATGGATTCCCTAACTAGAATTATGGATCTGTAATTGCTTAGTGTTCACAAATTTTGCATAATCCCAGTCCGTCATCACAGTCAGCAGCCCTCAACCCACCTTAAGAACCAGCTAATGCTTGCAATTGGGGCTCAAGGAAGATGGTGTTTCAACCTTCAGAAGCGGTATCCCTAATGCAATTGCTTATTGCAGCCTCAGTTTCCAATGTACATTGAAACATCTTTCTCCTGGTGCATTGATTGTGCATGGACATCCTTGCCCAATATGGCAGCTGGCTCTCAAAGTGATTTGTGGAAAATGCAATCAGGCTAGGAAATGTTAATCATGTCTCCTTAAATAAGTAGCTGGGCTAGGATTCTGGAGATAATTTCTACCTCACCTATCATATTTGTATCCCAGTTTATCACCATGACTGATTTCATTCAAACCAGTGTTTATATTGATCACCTACCCTACCATTCACTGATCAATCCTAGATTTGTACAGGTTCCGAAAAGTTTAGTCAAGATTCGGCAATAGACACCTGCAGTTCTGTGAGCAGCCATTAATCAGAGTAGGACCATGAATGAACTGTTGAGTATAGGTAAACTTACTTTCTAATTTAAGTTCCTTAAGCACCATAGTCAGCATGGCTAAAATCTTTTAAAAAGGAATAAAAATATAATTCTGAAACATTAAACCCACCTTCAGATAAAAGAAAAGGTAATGCACATTTGAGAACAATTAAAAAGGTAACAATTAACAGTATTTTCAAAATATTAAGAAACAAAGAGTTTGTTACCTAATCTATAATATAATAAAACTTTATTTCTAGACCACCCTCTTTTCCTGAAGGTACTCAGGGTGGTTTACATACACAAAAGGCAAGCATTCAATGCCTCAGGTGCGTAAAAACGTATCAAAATAATACACAATGAAGGACAGTAATAAAAATGAGCTTACAATGAAGAATTAAACACTGTGATGAGAAATACAACTACTGACCAGTAATACCTCTGTCTTGCCTGAATTTAGTTCCAGCTTGTTGGCCCTCGTCCAGGTGAATCAGCAGAGACACACTCCCCCGGTCTAGCTCTCTTCGTAGATCATCTGGTTTCTGACTCAGGTTAAGACTTATTTTGAAACATTGAGAAGTATTTCTGCTGTAAGAGAAAAAAAGGAGATTGCAAAGCTCAAGGTTCTGCCAATCATAATTTTCAAGCTATGTTATCCAAAATAACCCCAGCACCCATAAATGTATTTTTGGACACAATCCATTTTCAATGGAAGGAATAGTCACACATTGTAAATCTTTCATAAGAACTCAAGAAATTTGGCTGAAATCATATGAATAATGGGATTCTTTACATTTTGAGATGCCGAGTAAAGAATTTATTTGTGCAAAAAATGAGTGTACTTGTGCAAGTTGACAATAGTATAAAAGCAACCCCAAATGCTTTAACACTTGCCTAATTGAACTTTTAACATCATTTGTTTGTGTGTGACAATGAAATAAAGAATATAACAAACATTTACATGCCCAGATAGCACTTTTAAAAAGATTAATTTAGATTTTATCTTTTCAGATTGGACAAATATGATTATGAAGGGTGTGAATGAATCCATAATTGCTTTCTCTGAAAGCAATTATGAATGGGGAGTGTTTCCTACGATCATAGTATTTATATAGATTTGAAACAGTGTTGCATCTCAGTTTTTCCTCCCCATTTCCTTTTTCATTGCTCATTTGATTCTCCTCTGGAATCCTACATAAACACTGGTGTTATGTCATCTGTACTCTACAAATTCTTTACTAAACCCAAGGACCTGCCTACAGCAATGCGGAAAATGAACTTGAAATGGGCTTGCCCTCTCCTAACTATATGCACAGCCATAATCATTATCATAGTCTGGGCTTTCCAGACAGGAGGGAAGAAATTCATGGTTTGTGAGAGTCTTACCCAAGACCTTGGTTTGGAGGAGAAAACTCAGGATATGCGCAGTCTGCTATTTGATGATTTATCTCCAGCAGAGATGATGCAAGTGAATAGCTACTTACAACAGAACCTTAGAGTACCACTGGTTGATCCTTCTCAAGCAAAGCCCACTGACAACTGCATATATTCCATTACTCTTCAGCTTCCTCCAAAAGTAGAGGTTCTGAAATTCCTGGACCATCAAGGGAGAAGACCTGCAAGACGAGCATTAGTCACATTGTATTTTGGAAACCAGAAGGACCCGAACATTACAGAGTTATTGGTGGGTTCACTTCCACACCCTACATACCACTATGATGCTACAGTGAAGAAGTATGGCAGTAAATTGCCTTATTCCAGAAGGTCTTTATTGCGTAATGAGATCAGAGCAATATATACATTATTGAAGGAGAAGGAATATCCAAAAGCTCCAAACTTTATGCACAAGGTTTTTGATTATGATGGAAGCAATTTTCGGTATACCTCTTCAATGCCTCCAGGTCTCAAATCAGGAGACCGTCTAATCTGGGTTAATCATTTCCAAAATGTTTCTGCCTCTTATCTGCACCCTTTGGGATTTGAGATTCAACTGGATATTAGTAGCTTAGATATTTCTGACTGGAAGGTGAAAAAAGTATTCTATAATGGACAATACTTTGAGGACATGGAGGATATTGAGAGACAATTCAATGAAGGTTACGTTAATGTAGTCAAGGTCAAAAAGTCTCCTCCTGATGGGGGATATTCGTCCTTAAAACAAAGGGTACCACCAGAGGGTCCAGGACCTCTTCACTATGAACCCCGTGGTCCACGCTACAGCATCAGGAATAACCAAGTAAATTTTTTATCTTGGAGTTTTGCCTTTGGAACAGATGCATTCCAGGGTCCCCGTGTCTTTGACATCACATTTAAGGGTGAGAGGATAGTCTATGAATGTAGTCTGCAAGACGCAATTGCTGTCTATGGCTCCAGCAGTCCAGGGTTAATGCATACCAGATATATGGACTTAAGTTATGGCTTGGGAAGCAACCTTTACACACTTACCCCTGGTGTGGATTGCCCTTACTTAGCTACTTATTTGGACAGACACTATTTTGTTGGTACATCATTACCTGTTACCCACAAAAATGCAATCTGCATTTTTGAGCAGAATGTTGGAGTGCCTATACGACGGCATTATAACATGGCAGGAACTCCATTTTATGGAGGTTTGGTAGATTCAGCTGTTGTGTTCAGATCCATATCTACAGTTGGGAACTATGACTATGTATGGGACTTTATTTTTCACCAAAACGGAGCTGTTGGTGTCAGGGTCCATGCCACTGGCTACAGTCAAACATCTTTTTTCTTTGGTGATGCTGCAGAATTTGGCAACAGAGTTCAAGAGTGGGTGCTAGGTGCAATTCACATTCACAGCATTCAGTTCAAGGTGGATATGGACATTGGTGGTAAGTGACTATTTGTATATTTACTTTTCTAAAGTGTAATACTTTTATCCATCTAGTGGTGACACAAGATACTTACAGAGAAAGGAACTAAGAACTGGCATAGAAAATTTTGAGTATTTCACACATAAGACAACTATAAAATTCACGATATCACCATTAGTTGACTGGTGACTTGAAGACACATATATACACAGCACTAAATCACTTGGATATTTTTTTGGTTGGGGGTGTCCAGAACGCTTATTTCATTTAGGGGTCAAGAAAAATTTTAGCTGTTTATCAAGCCCTTTAGGTCTCATTCTTTCTTCCGAAATACGAATGTACATCGTTTTTAAATATGTCTTTATTCCATTGTGATTTTATTATGTTTTAATTAAAATTAAATTTATTGTTTTGCATTGTTTAACTTGTTTGACTGTTATTTGTAAACCATAATGAAATCTTATGATAGAGCATGGGGTATGAGGTAGTGTGGCATAGTGGCTTGATTTTTCGATAATCACTTTGGAAACTAGGATATGAATCCCAACTTAGACATGAAAACTCCATTCAGATGTTGGGGAATATTTTACCTATCCCATCTATGTACAAAAGTGAAATATTGTGTGAAAGTGGGGGAAAGCTCACATGCAAAGTATATAGAAATAAGCACAGAGACACAAATAGGCATATTTAGAAGGAAACATATTGCACATGGGTGCACAATTATTTTGGTCCAATGTTTACATCAGGCCTAGGGAGCAGGAGCTGTACAAATAAATATCATCACCCCGCCCATCTCAGCAAGTTTTTTCCCCTCAGCAATCTCTACAGATATCATGGGCAGAAAAAATAATCTTGAAATGCATGTATCAACATCTAGGCAGGAAAACATTGGCTGATAATCTCCAACTTGGGGAAAAACAGGCAACAGCTGATGGCTAAAGGTTACATACCCTGAACTAATTGGGTGGGCCCCTCTTTGGGTGTAGGGATATTTCACATGTGGAGAGGCATGGATACAGAACGCTTTTCAACAAAGCGAAAGGATGGATGTTCATCAGAAGAACTGGATGATGGTTCATTGTTCTATTATTATTTGAGGTTGCCCTCGTGAACTCTTCTCCATTCCGTGTAAATGTGTTTCTGTGAATGCTCCAAACTCTGGGACACCAAGCAAATGAGCAAGCAATCAAGAAAACTGTTAAATCAGTATTAAAATGCCTACACCTGAGTGGCAAAACCTGACTTTGAATTACTGGAATGCATGTTAGTTCAGACAACTAGTATCCTGGATACCCCTTGATAAGTCTAGCAGACGACCAAAATTTATCAAATATGAATAGTTGCAAAATGCATCACATGGACCCTTGTTCTGTTTTGCTTGGTAATGACGCCAAAATTCTAGGATTTATGGCCAATTTCAAACATTTAAAACATATATAATAGTAAATTCAAGACATCCTTTATTCTCTTTCTCACATGCATTGTCAGATGCAGACTTATTTCTAGTCTTCTGTGTTCTTTAATACTAAGAACCAATTGTGTATTATTCCAAATGGAACAATGGAGACAGGAGGAAATGATACTGTATTCTCATAAATTGGTAAGAATTTCTCATTTCCCACTTCCTTTCCTCTGTGCCAGCTAATACTGTGGCCTGGTTTAGCAACTCTTTGGAGGACTCTCTGGCATTACTTTGTGGATGAAGATTCTTAGGAAGGACTCATCCCACACTTTTTTAGTTTGGAGGTTGGATGTGTCCTTCGAGCCTGTGCAATGGATTTTTCTGGTGGAGCGCAGCGTGCACAGAACTGGCCTCACCCTTTAAACCAAAGGTTCATCTCCCGGGGCCTAGCAAGCTTGGATGGTGGCAGCGAGGTTCTCAGGTCGTAGGTTTGATTTGAGTTTCCTTCTCTAGTTGGTTGAGCTTACAGGGTTAGATGAGCATCATCTGTCCGAGTTTGAAATTAGAGTTTTCCTTGTCTTAGGATGGTTGCCAAAAGGCTAGGGAGCCCATCCTGCCCATTAACGCTCTTTGTCAGACCCTTTCGTTGTGACCTGTCTGGCATGGGAGGTCCTACCTGTGGCTATTATGCCACTGCCAGCATAGCTCACAACTTCATTAGGGTATGCAAGCCTCTCCCCCACGACAAGAGGGTGCCAATGGAGAAGTTGGAGGACTATTATGTGATGATATGATAGAGCTAAATCGACTAGCAGAAGTGCAGATGGACCTTGACTGTGATCTACCAGCCTTGTACAGTATATAGGACCAGACGATGCATCTGAATGTTTGTGTATTTGATTGAAACTGCCAAAAAAGATTACTGGAGATAGAAATCCTGGATCTTATTGTTAGAGACTGCTTTAGTAGACTCTTTGAATAATAATAAGAATAATATCCTTGTTACTTCCTCACAGATTCAATGAACCCACTAAAGAGTATTCAATAGAATTAAGGCTATCTCAATTTGTGAGAAAATAACGTGTTTATGGCAAAAATATCAAGGCAGATGTTTTAATTTAATTTATCTGATTTTTGTTCCAATAATAAATATATCTTAATTCATTTTTGGAACTATTTTTAAATGTTGTGGTTAGGAGATTTCAAATATTACATGTTTAAAACAGCAATAGCTACTGTTCTGTCTCAGTTTTTGGTCTTCCAGATTGAAATCACAAGCATTAAGAAATAAAGTTTCTGTTAAAGTTACCTAACTATTTTACATGTAAAGTATGGTCAGCAAGGTTTATTTTGAAACATTAAGAAGTGTTTCTTTTGTAAGAGAATAGAAGGTTGCAAAGTATTAGAAGGTTCCGGCAACTATAAATTTCAACTGAAATTATATGATGGACCCCCCACTCCCCCCTTCCGGCAACTGTCTTTTTGATAATGAAACCATTTACTATGAAAAGCGATCTCACAAATTTCACATACAGAATGTTCTCAATTTTTAAAATCCTTGACCAGAAGCCAATAAATTTTCTGGAGGAATCACGATGAGATTCTTTGCTTGTCCGGGTGCTGGTCAAATAATTTATTTGCACAAAAAATTTGTAAAGCTTTACAAATGTGCAAATGACTCTAAACTCTTGAATTCTTTCATAATAGAAGAAAACTTATTAAATCATTTTTGTATGTAATAATGAAATAAACAATGTAAAAAGCATTGACACTTTAAAACTTGGCTTAATTTAGATTTTATCTGTTGTTGATCTTGCAACTAATGAGGTGTTCAGATTGAATGGATAAGTTTCTTCAGGGTATAAATGAATTCATAATTGTTTCCTCTGTGCAATTCATTTAAATACGGAATGGGCGGTATCTAAGAGCAAGGTCTTTATAGAGTTTTGGAAAGTAGTATCTCAGTTTCTTCTTTACACGTCCATGTTCATAGTTTATTTGATTATGCTTTGCAACTCTGCATAAACTCTGGGATTATACAATCTGCACTCTATTAATTGTTTTACAAACCATAGGGAGCTGCTTACAGCACTGATGAAAATGAACTTGAAATGGACATATCATCTCCTAGCTATATGCACAGCCATAATTTTCATCATAGTCTGGGCTTTTCAGACAGGAGGAAAGAAATCCATGGTTTGTGAGAGACTTCCCCAGGACCTTGGACTAGAGGATAAAACTCAAGATATGCACAGCCTGATATTTGATGATTTATCTCCAGCAGAGATGATGCAAGTGAATAGGTACTTACAACAAAACCTAGCTGTGCCGCTGGTTGATCCTTCTGAAGCAAAGCCCGCTGACAACTGCATTTATTCCATTACTCTTCAGCTTCCTCCAAAAGCAGAGGTTCTGGAATTTCTGGATCATCAAGGGAGAAGACCTGCCCGACAAGCACTAGTTGTAGTTTTTTTTGGAAATCAGAAGGATCCAAACATCACCGAGTTTTTGGTAGGTCCTCTTCCAAACCCAACATACCTCCATGATATTACAGGGCAGAAATATGGCGGAAAGCTACCATATTTCAGAAGGCTTGTGTTAAATAATGAGATTGAAGAATGGAATACATTCTCGAAGAAGGAATGTCTGAAAGCCCCAAACTTTATGCACAAGGTATTTGATTACAATGGAAGTAATTTAATGTATTCTCATGCAATGCCTCCAGGGTTCCAATCAGGTGACCGTCTAATCTGGCTTTTTCATTCCCAAAATGTATCTGGCTTTCCTTTGCATCCAGTTGGATTTGAAGTCCAACTGGATATCAGTAGCCTAAATATTTCTGACTGGAGAGTGAAAAAAGTTTTCTATAATGGTCAATATTTTGAGGACATGGACGATATTGAGAGACAATTCAATGAAGGGTATGTAAAAGTAGCCAAAGTTAAAAAGTCTCCTCCTGATGGGGGGTACTCATCATTAAAACAGAGGGTGCCCCCCAAGGGACCCGGTCCCCTGCACTATGAACCTCGTGGTCCACGCTACAGCATCCGGAATAACCAAGTCACCTTTATGTCCTGGAGTTTTGCCTTTGGAACGGATGTATTCTATGGGCCACGTGTTTTTGATATCAGGTTTAATGGTGAGAGAATAGTCTATGAACTAAGCCTGCAAGATGCAATAGCTGTCTATGGCTCCAACAGTCCAGGATTAATGCACAACAGATATATGGACATGAGTTATGGCTTGGGAAGCAACCTTCACACACTTATCCAGGGTGTGGATTGTCCTTACTTAGCCACGTATTTGGACAGACACTATTTTGTTGATACATCATCACCTGTCACCAGAGAAGCCTCAATCTGCATATTTGAGCAAAATACTGAGGTGCCTATACGACGCCATTATGAAAGTGGCCAGACTCCATTTTTTGGAGGTTTGGAAGATTCAGCTGTTGTGTTCAGGTCCATAACTTCATTTGAGAACTATGATTATGTATGGGACTTCATTTTTCACCAAAATGGAGCTGTTAGTGTCAGGTCCTATGCCAGTGGATACATTCAGTCATCTTTCTTCTTTGGGGATGCTACAGAATTTGGCAACAGAGTTCAAGAGAGGGTGTTGGGGGCAATTCACACCCACAACTTTCAGTTCAAGGTGGATATGGATGTTGGTGGTAAGTTATCATCTTTTGCAGTATTTTTTCCTAAATGTAGCATATTTATTTCTTTATTGGTAGCACCAGATACCACACACTGTATTTCAGAGGAAGGAACTGGCAAAACTACTTCTGACTATTTCTTCACTAAGAAGAAATATACGATTCTGGCCCAGCTTACCTGTCCAAACGTATTTCCTTCTACGTCCTGCCCCGGAGTTTAAGATCATCCGGAGAGGTCCTGCTCTCGATCCCACCATCCTCGTAAACCCGTCTAGTGGGGACGAGGGACAGGGCCTTTTTGGTGGTGGCTCCACACCCATGGAACTCATTTCTCAGGAAATTAGGTCAGCCTCATCCCTCCTTTCCTTTAGGAAGAGGGCAAAATCATGATTCTAGGATCAGGCATTTGGGTAGCAAGCATGACAGCACAGGTAATTCTATGAGAACTGACTACGGACAGGCTTTTAATTAAATTGGGTCTTTGAATGCTGGAGCAGACTTGGAAATGGCTATAAGACTGATATTAATGTTTTAGATTGATTTTAACCTAATATTTTTATTCAATATGTAATTGTGTTGTTGTTTTTGTGTTGCGGCATCCAATTGTTACTAGTGTAAGCCGCCCTGAGTCCCCCTTCAGGGGTTGAGAAAGACAGGATATAAATGTGGGAAATAAATAAATAAGAAACCTCTATGAAATTTATGGTCTCAGCATTAGTTGACAGTTTGGTTGAAGGCACATATACACACAAAGCTGTAAAATACTTTTTTTTGTGGTGGTCTGATTATTTTGTGTTCCCAAATGTGAAAGGATTCCTTCTCTTTGATTAGTTGAAGATTTCGATGAACTTAACTTTCAATAGATATTAGTTGTTTCCTAGAGCCCCCAGTGGTGCAGTGTATTAAAGCGCTGAGCTGCTGAACTTGCTTACTGAAAGGTTGGTGGTTTGAATCCAGAGAGTGGAGTGAGCTCCCACTGTTAGCCCCAGCTGCTGCCATCCTAGCAGTTCAAAAACATGGAAGTGTGAGTAGATCAATAGGTACCACTACTGCAGCAAGGTAATGGTGCCCTTTGCAGTCATGGCAGCCACATGACCTTGCAGGCGTCTATGGTTAACGCTGGCTCTTCAGCTTAGAAAAGGAGATGAGCACCACTCCCCAGAGTCAGACACGACTAGACTTAATGTCAAGGGAAAACCTTTACCTTTACCTTCAGAGCCTTTAGTGCAGGGCTTTCTACCTCCTGCTGAATTATCCAGTCAGGCTATCAAAATAGCTATCATGGTGCTTGCTGGAAGAGTCATGGGAGGTTGGATTATATCTCCTTTTGTTATCATAGAATAGAATCATAAAGTTGGAAGAGATCAAAAGGACCATATAGTCCAACTCCCTGCCATGCAGTAACACACAAGCAAAGCATTACTGATATATGGCCATCCAACCTCTACCTTAAACGTCCAGAGAAAGTATTTCTGCCATACATTTAGGTGGAATATCTTTTCCTGCAATGTCAGTCCTTTAACCTGTGCCCCAGTATCCAAAACTGCACAAAACAAGCTTAAGTGATTTAAATACTAATTCAAAATGACTTTTGTAGCATTACGACAAACCTAACCACCCCTACTGTTTATGTTTTCCATTCCATCATCTTTATCAAGTCATTTTACAAGCTTCTTTGAAAGAATGTCATAGGAGACCTTGTCAAAGACCTTTCTGAAATTAAAATATTTGATATCCACAACATTCCCTTCATCTACCAATCTTGCAACTCTATAAAAAAAAGCAGTAAGATTCTTTTGGTACAAATTGTTTCAGACAACTCAACTCAACTCAACTTTACTTCTTATGAGTCGCCCTCCACCAAGGTGCTTTAGGCGACTTACACAGTCAAAATAAACAGGTTACATAGTCACAGCTTCTTGCTTAACAATCATACGCTCTTCTGAAGAGCCATGTGTTGAGTGCCCCTAAAAATATATGTAGATCGGGAGTGGCTCTTTGGTCTGGCGGTAGGGAGTTCCATGAGATTGGGGCTGCGATTGAGAAGGATCTATGTCTTGTGGACTCCAAATGAACCTCTTTAGGGCCAGGGACATAGAGAGGATTCTCATGAGCTAACCGTGGCAGTCTCTGGTGGTGGAGTGGCATTAAATGGTCTCTTAGATATGAAGGACCCTGATCTTGAAAGCCCGTGTTGACTTTTTGTTAGTATGCCATTTCTTTGTAAGTGCTTATAGACTGTTTCGTCAATGACATGCTCCAGAATCTTTCTTGGTATTCATGTCAGGCCGACAGGGTGGTAATTGTTTATGTTTTTTCCCCACCCCTATTTTAAAGATGAAGACAACATTTGCCTTCTTCCAATCTGCTTTCTTTCCAGGAATTCTCAAAAATGATTGCCAGTTCTGAAATTAATTTTGGCATTTCTTTTAATACCCTTGGATATAGTACACCTGGTCCTGAAGAATTGAATTCATTTTCCTGTATTGCCTTTTACTGATTCTGTGCTACATTTACTCTACTGCATCCTCTGCACCATCAACTCCTAGGTTGAGCACTGTTAGATGTTTGGGAGAAAATAAAGGCAAATAAGGTGTTGAGTAGTTTGGCCTTTCCATTGTCATTTTGCCATCACTCGTACACAGTGCCCCTACCATTTTCTGGTTCTTTCGTTAGTGGTATAAGATGTTTTTGTATACTGATATTCCAGTCTGACATGGCTATGTCTTTGAATTATAAGTCTATGATTAAATTTTAACTGCCATAGTTCCACTCTATGTTAGACTGGTTTTGCAGTATGGTGATGGGCATTTAGAAGTTCAAGTGTCCCATGATATTACATGCACTTGAGTTGCATAAGTTGTTATCATGACAGCTATAGTGTAATCATAGTTCTAGGGTTGGTTAGTGTGAAAAGGCCACTGATGACAGCATTCACAATTGACTTAATGAGTTTTCTTTTTTTGGTATAGAAGTCTCCAAATTTTTCTCCCAGCATGGCCATTTTTTTCTCTGTCATTTTTTTTGCTGTAATTATTGATGTGGCACACTTTCCAAATTTATTAGTGTTTGTGTTCTCATAGAACACTATATGTTCAAACCCCCCCCCCCCAAATATAGATTGTCTAATTCAACATTTCTGCCCATGTAGTAGCAGCGCTTCCAGTACAGATACTTCTGTCTCTCTTGCAGAAAATGTGTTCCATGCAAAGCAACCAGGTGTGAATTCTGGAAATTGGATCAAACTGCAGTATTTACCATCACCCTGAAATTATTCTTATCTGGGTTTCTATATACTTGAAAAAAATCACTGTAAGAACATTTTCTAATGTTCTTTCCATTTCTACTCATCACATATAATTTGTGATCATGTTTCTGAAAGTCAAAATCATCAGGAAACATTGATGAACAATATAAAAAGCCCATGCAAACTTTGTGCTTGATATACAAATATTTCTAAGTATTTTAGGGAAAGAATTATATGGAGAGTTTGCTGGAGGAGGCTTTTTTGTGTTCCACCAGTGAGATTAATGCCGAACTCATTGGAGGTCTGATTGGCACCAACACCCATTCCATTTAGCTACCAAGAAAAATGGGTTGTTTCTTAATACCATTAGCCCTCATTATTTCATCTCAAATACCAATATACATAGTTTTAAAAACACCTTTAAAGAAAACTTTACATCTTATAAATGGGTTTTTAACCCATTATGATCAGTTTATATTGTTCTAATGTTTTGAACTGTTAAAATGGTTTGAAAGCCATCCTGAAATCTTTTTATACAGTGCAGGATGTGAGACAGTATGGCATAGTCTTTTGAGTATTGCACAGTGAATCCGGGGACCAGGGTTTGAATCCCACTTTGACATGGAAACCCATAGGATGGACCTTAGGCATGCGACACGCTCTTTGCCTCAGAAAAGTATGTGACATGCATTCTAGATTTTTGGACAGCTGACCAGGAAATTTAAGGAATATTTATTTATTTATTTCATGCATTTCTACCCTGCCCTTCTCCTCCCGAAGGGGTACTCAGGGCAGCATCACACAAGCACCATAGAATGCAATCTACATGTAAAACAGTCCACAATACATTAAAACACTAAAATCATTAAAACACACTATCCAATCTATTAAACAGTAAATTAACATGCTAGTTAAAATCAAATCCAAGTCTGGGCAGATTCAATGTTGTAGATATCTTATCCAATTGCTGCTGTCCACTAATCAAATGCCTGGTCCCAGAGCCATGTCTTCAATTGTCTTCTAAAGGACAGGAGGGAGGTGGCCAATCTGATGTCCCTGGGGAGGGAGTTCCACAGACGGGGGGCCACTGCTGAGAAGGCCCTGCCTCTCGTCCCCACCAACCGCGTTTGCGATAGTGGTGGGATCGAGAGCAGGGCGTCTCCTGAAGAACTTAAACTTTGCGATGGTTCATAACAGGAGATACGCTTGGACAGGTAGTCTTGGCCAGAACCATTTAGGACTTTAAATCTTATAACCAGTGCTCGGAAGCTAATCAGCAGCCAGTGGAGCTGGCATAACAAAGGAATTGTTCCCTGTACGCCGCTCCAGTGAGGAACCTAGCTGTCGACCATTGGACTAGTTAAAGCTTCTGGGCAGTCTTCAAAGGCAGCCCCACATAGAGTGTGCTGCAGTAGTCTATTTGGGATGTAACATGAGCATGGACCACCGTGGCCAAGTCAGATTTCCCAAGGAATGGGCACAGCTGGTGCACACGTTTTAATTTTATTAATGTGATCCCATGAATAGGAATGCTAAAAGAGAAGGGAGTTGATGGATGGGATGTTTCTTAAATGCAAGATACTGAAGGCATAATTGCTAACAGTGCCAACATGGTGAAAACAAATCAAAACCAGATAATTCTAAAGAAAACAGAATGGACATCCAAAGAACTTTAATCTGAGCTAAGATTTAAAAGAGACATGTATAAAAATTCAGGGGGGAGTAATTGAGAATCACCAAAGAGGAATTCAAACAAATAGTCAACAAATGTAGAAAAAGGTCCAAAAGGCCAAAGCACAAAATAAGCTTAAGCCTGCAAGAGATATTAAAAACAATAAAAAGTGGTTCTTTGGTTCTGTCAGTAGAAAAAGGAAAAACTAGGAAATTACTTACATGGAGAAGATGGTGGGGAAGAGAGTTGGGCTATTGTAGACTATTATCCAACCACACCTGAAGGCTCATACTTTAATTAACCACCCCAGATATAGATCTTGTTTTGGCATGCCTAGGTTTCTCACTTTTTAACTTCATGTGACTCTTTTGATGAACATGATATGAGAGTCTTGAATAGAAACAAAACTATGCTTATTCAAATGTTCTTGACTGAGTCATACCTGTTAATAACCTTTGGGTTGGATTCTAAGTAAGATATGTGGAATATTATACTTCTCTTTCCTGCAACTTCTAATTTTTATAACTATGGAAAGTGAATTGTATGTATTGTGTATGTATCTTCATATGATTTCCTACTTAACCAGAAGTATTTATATCCAATATAATTTCTTTCAAACTTTCTTTATGTCACTTAAAATATACTGCTGTCTACTTTCTAGCCAAACCCAGCTCAATTTCCAGAATCTAGATGCACCATTGTTGGGACTTTTGCATTAGTGCCAACAGGCAGCAGCTATGCAACTAAGCAGTAGTTAGGACTGAAGTCTAAGTCCGAACTACAGGTCATATTGGGAGGCAGAATCAAATAAGAATTTGGGGATTTTTCAATTTAAAAGGGAATAATGCTAGGATTATGATATGGCTTGTTGTATGGCATTATCTTTCTCTCTCTTGTCCCCTGAGATGGTATTTAATTCTTTTAATTTCCCCCCCTAAAATCTGACTTCTAATGTAATCTTGTTTTATACTTATGCAAGCTGTCTTTGGTCCCATCTCAGGAGAAAGGCAGGATCTCATTTCAACACCCCCCACCAAAACCAACTTCTATTTCTAATGCAAATAATCTAACACTTGCATCTCATACTAGAGGAGCCCCCCGGCGCAATGGGTTAAACCCTTGTGCTGGCAGGACTGATGACTAAATGGTTGATGATTCAAATTTGGGGAGCAGGGTGAGCTCCTGTCTGTCAGCTTCAGCTTCTCATGCAGGGACATAAGAGAAGCCTCCCACAGAATGGTAAAACATCTGGGCAACATCCTTGTGGACGGCCAATTATCTCGCACCAGAACCAACTTACAGTTTCTCAAGTTGCTCCACACACAAACAGACACACAACCTCATACTATGGTTGTCTTCTTTTGGTAGCTAACTTTATCCCAAGTTAGGTACTCATGTCACTTTGGATTAGATATGTTATGGGAATGCTATGTTATAATACGCCTCTTGTATATTAGAGCACCTTTGTGGTTTATTTTCATTTGCTGAGTCAAAAAGATCAGTCAATAGGAAATAAGAAATATTGAAGAGAAAGTGTGAATGTTCTTGTTGTACTGAGAGTACTTTTCCATGTAGAGAAAGACTGTTTTTGAAGTGGCACAAAAGACCAAAGCAAAAAAGGACCTAGATTTAAAACAACACAATTGTGATCAAGAAATTCTTTTTGTCCAAGCAGGGTGAAGCCAGTCACCCTGGATCACCTTATATTCCATCCTAACAGCTAGAAAGAAATGAAAATTTTAAAAAAGCAGGTTTTTTTGATGTAGCACAAACAATCAGAAAAAGTCGGTATATTTTATAAATCAATGTTTCATCCTGAAAAGTTCTCATTTGTCCCACTAGAGGGTGATAAAACTGTTTGGAATTTTATTTACCATTGAACTTCATAAAGGTTCGACTGCAGGTTTCTGCAGAATCCTTTTTAGTGTAAGTGCACTCCTGAGTTCCAGATACTGTAAAAGCATTGTTTGCAGAACATGAAGGTGGGGGAGAGAAATCAATGGAATTTCAGCAAAGTGGAAAGCACAGTAAGTTCTAAATTGAATGTAATGGTTTGCAACCACCAGAATCAGGATCACTGTAGCAATTCCTTGTTCATAGAATCATAGAGTTGGAAGAGACCACAAGTGTCATCCAGCCCAACTCCCTCCCATGCAGGAATACACAATCAAAGCACTCCTGACAGATGACTTCCCAACTGCTGTTTTAAAAAATCCAGACAGGGAAATCCCACAATACTCTGGGGCAGGGTATTCCTAGTATTTTTTCTGTCAGGGCTGCCTTCCCATGTTTAGGTAGAGTGTATTTTTCTGTAGTGTCAGTCCATTGCTCAGTGTCTAAAACCCAGGCTTTCCTGGGGTGTGTGTAGATGCCCTCCCGACAACTACTGGGAGGGCACCCAGACAGCCAGAAGCCTCCCAAACTAGCCTTAAACTAAACCCTCCCCCCCATATCGGGCTGCCAGTTAGATGCTCCAGCAGTCCTCCAGGCATTAGAAATGATGCACCAGGAGGAGGGGGGGGGGGAATGTGTGTGTGTGTGGGGGGGGAGGGGGCAGGAGTGATTTTGTCAGTTGCCCTTCTGCCTGGAAGAAGTGAGTTGAAGTAGATGGCCCTTGGGGGTCCCTTCCAATTCTAGGGGTCTATGAAAATGTAGAATTGGTCAATATTGATTTCTATTGGTTAATACAAGATCTCATCATTCAATGAGATTGCTGTTGTGGCTTTTAAACAAAGTTTTCATCAAAAGTTTTTAAAAATCCGTAAAATCAGTAGATGTATGAATATTTCTGAAAGTTGGGGGAAAGGATCCCCTGTCATCTTGTGTCATTGTGCAGAAAATTCAAGGAGGCAGCAGTTGTCTTTCCCCCCCAAAATGTTGTTTATAAAAACTTTGAAAATCTCCCAAAAATCCATGGATAAGTGAAAAGTTCTGAAACTGGATGGGCTAATAGTGGTAAGTGTGTTCTACCATTATAGCAGGTTTTCTCCCAATACCCATAAAAATAAGGGAGAGAGAAGCCCTGAAGTTTCCCCATCTATAGTAATTATAATATTATAGTAACAAAGTTTTCCCTACCTATACTTTAGAAACACTTTAGAAACAAAACAGCAGCACCCCCTAATTTTGTAATGACTTTTGAAACATTTTTTTAATCTCATGCGCCTAATATTTATGACTGGTTTAATTCAAACCAATGTTATTTGGGTCCCAAATATAATTTTGTACCCTTTCACTGATCAGCTCAAGATTCATGCAGCTTTCATAAAATTATTGTCATTAAGATTTGGCCATAGGCATTCACAGTTCTGTGACCAGCCAAAAGTCAGAATTGGAACATGAATAAAAAGTTGCAAAAGCTTACTTTTCAATTTTAATTTCCGGAGTACCTTAGTCAGCCACTTGCTTTTTTGTTGTTGTTGTTTTTAAATAAAAAACCTCAACATTATTTTAGCTAGGCCACCAACTTTTAAAACCCCCAAAATAATATAGTAACCAAGGTTCTTGAAAATTAATTTCATCTTCAGAAAAGAAAAAAGGTAATGCATGTTTTCTTTTGAGATGAAAAACTGACCATAGAAACAGAATGAATTGAAAATATGGTCACCACAATATTAAAAAGTAAAGATACTGTTTAAGTTGTGTAATTACTTTTTTGCCCATCCACTCACTGATCAGATCAACATTTTTAAAAAGCTATAGTTCCAAAGATTTAGCCAAAGGCATCCATAGTTCTGTAACCAGCTAGTAGTCAGTAATGAAAAGGTGGCAAAAGTGACGTTATAATTTCAGTTCCTAGAGTACCTCAGTCAGGATAGCCACTCGCTTTTTAAAAAGGAGTATAACCATATAATCAGCAAAGATCTGGCAAATGCAATCCACCTGGAAGAATTGTTAACGTGAGCACTAGGCTAACAAACCACTGGCTAACAAATAGGCATGCATTTTTGGAGATGGTACTATGGTTCTCTAAAACAAGATGCACGTTCCTTGAGTCTTTCATTTAGGATGACCAATTTGGGCATTTGGGGTGGCAGAGTGTTAGCATGGTAGGAGCAGTGGAAGATGCAAAAAGTGCAGCAAAGACATGTTTTTACCAATTCCAAATGTAGTTATTAGGATGAAACATTTTATGTAGGTGTGAAAATATTCAAATACAGAGCAGATAGGAGATATGTACAAAAGCACATTGCTGGTTGAAAACAGGCATCTTATATTTAGAAAGAAACATGTTGTACAGGGCTGCACAATTATTATGGCTCCAGGGTTTGCATCTGATGTTGGCCCAAAAGTCAGGAGATGTGACGGAAAATCACTGCCCTGCTTCCATCCCACGGCAATCTCTACAAATTTCATGTGTAAGTTATCATCTCAAACGTGAAATATATGTCTTATGACTTGCGAGGTGATCAGACTGGATAGATGAGATTATTAAGGGTGTGAATAAAGCCAGAACTGCTTTCTCTGTGAAATACCTTTAAGCAATGAGTGGGTGGTATTTTGTAAGATCATGATATTTTTATAGTTTTGAAACTCAGTAGCACTCTCAGTTTCTCCTCCCCATCTCCTTTTTCATTGTTCATTTGATCCTTCACTGGAACTCTACATGCTGGGATTTTGCATTCTGTACTCTACCAAATATTTTACAAATCCAGGGACCTGCTGACAGTACTGATGAAAAAGAACAGACTTATGCTCTCCTAACTGTATGCATAGCCATAATTTTCCTCATAGCAATTGCCGAAAAAGATGAGTGGAGATGAAAAACCAAATCCTGGATCTTATTGTTGGGGACTGCTAGAGTAGACCCAATGACCCATGCCTCGAGATCTTACAAGGTAATTGGAAAAGAACCTAGAAATATCAGCATACACATCAATGGTAACTTAAGAAGCAAATGTGAACTTTCTATTTCATGATTAGGAGATTTCAGGTATTACATGTTTTAAAAAGCAATAGTCTCAATTTTTGATCTTCCAGATTAGAATCCCAAACTAGCATGGTGCGTGGTCAGACATTCTGAAAATCACTGTTTTACTCTGCATTTTAGAGAAATATCAGGCTAAAACAGAGATAGGGGTAATGCTAATCTGAGAAGTAAGGGGAAAGAATACTGTCGAAAGATAAGCCTGGTCATTAAAAAAGAAGCTGTTGAAGTGTTGTTGGGAAAACATTAAGAAATAAAGTTTATGTTAAAGTTACCCAACTATATTTCATTCCAAATATGGTCTGTAAGGCTTATTTTGAAACATTAAGAAATGTTTCTTCTGTAAGAGAATAGCAGGATGCAAAGTATTAGAAGGGTCTGCCAACCATACATTTCAACTGAAATTACATGATGGACCCCCCACTCCCACCCCCGGCAACTGTCTTTTTGATAATGAAACCATTTACTATGAAAAGCGATCTCACAAATTCCACATACAGAATGTTCTCAATTTTTAAAATCCTTAACAAGAAGCCAAGAAATTTTGTAGAGGAATCACGATGAGATTCTTTGCTTGTCAGGATGCTGGTCAAATAATATATTTGCACAGAAATATTTGTAAAGCTTCACAAATGTGCAAATGACTCTAAACTCTTGAATTCTTTCATAATAGAAGAAAACTTATTAAATCATTTTTGTATGCAATAATGAAATAAACAATGTAAAAAGCATTGACACTTTAAAAAGAACACTTGGCTTAATTTAGATTTTATCTGTTGTCAATCTTGCAACTAATGAGGTGTTCAGATTGAACAGATAAATTTCTTCAGGGTATAAATGAATTCATAATTGTTTCCTCTGTGCAATGCATTTAAACACGGAATGGGCGGTATCTAAGAGCATGGTCTTTATAGAGTTTTGGAAAGTAGTATCTCAGTTTCTTCTTGCCGTGTCCTTTTTCTCAGCTCATTTGATTGTCCTCTGCAACTCTGACTAAACTCAAGGACTTTACAATCTACACGCTACAAATTGTTTTATAAACCACAAGGAGCAATGATGAAAATGAAAATGAAAATGAAATGGACTTATCCTCTCCTAGCTATATGCACAGCCATAATTTTCATCATAGTCTGGGCTTTCCAGACAGAAGGAAAGAAATCCATGGTTTGTAAGAGTCTTCCCCAGGACCTTGGACTAGAGGAGAAAACTCAGGATATGCACAGCCTGGTATTTGATGATTTATCTTCAGCAGAGATGATACAAGTGAATAGGTACTTACAACAAAACCTAGTTGTGCCGCTGGTTGATCCTTCTGAAGCAAAGCCAGCTGACAACTGCATTTATTCTATCACGCTTCAGCTTCCCCCAAAAGCAGAAGTTCTGGAATTTCTGGACCATCAAGGGAGAAGACCTGCCCGACAAGCACTAGTGACAGTCTACTTTGGAAAACAGAAGGACCCAAACGTCACTGAGTTTTTGGTGGGTCCTCTTCCCAACCCAACATACCACTATGATGTTACAGTGGAAAAGTATGGCGGAAAGCTACCTTATTCCAAGAGGGTTTTGTTAAGTAATGAGTATGAAGAAATGCATATATTCTTGCAGGAAAAGGAATATCCAAAGGCTCCAAACTTTATGCACAAGGTTTTTGATTACGATGGAAGCAATTTTCAGTATACCCATGCAATGCCTCCAGGTCTTGAATCAGGAGACCGCCTAATCTGGGTTAATCATTTCCAAAATGTTCCTGGCTTTTATCTGCACCCTTTGGGATTTGAAGTTCAACTGGATATTAGCAGTTTAGATATTTCTGACTGGAGAGTGAAAAAGGTTTTCTATAATGGACAATACTTTGAGGACATGGAGGATATTGAAAGGCAGTTCAATGAAGGATTTGTTAAAGTAAACAAAGTCAAAAAGTCTCCTCCGGATGGGGGATATTCATCCTTAAAACAAAGGGTACCACCAAAGGGGCCAGGCCCTCTGCACTATGAACCCCGTGGTCCACGCTACAGCATCAGGAATAACCAAGTCAATTTCATGTCGTGGAGTTTTGCTTTTGGAACAGATGCAATCCATGGGCCCCGTGTATTTGATATCAGGTTTAAGGGTGAGAGGATAGTTTATGAACTAAGCCTGCAAGATGCAATGTCTGTCTATGGCTCCAATAATCCCGGACCAATGCATACCAGATATACGGACTTAAGCTATGGGATTGGAAGTGGTCTCTTCACACTCATCCAGGGTGTGGATTGTCCTTACTTAGCTACTTATTTGGATAGACACTATTTTTTTGATACACCATCTCCTGTCACCAGAGATGCATCAATCTGCATATTTGAGCAGAATGCTGAGGTGCCTGTGCGACGCCATTATGAAAGTGGCCAGGCTCCATTTTATGGAGGGCTGGAGGATTCTGCTCTTGTGTTTAGATCAATAAGTTCTGTTAGTAACTATGACTATGTTTGGGACTTTATTTTTCACCAAAACGGAGCCATTGGTGTCAGTGTCCATCCCAGTGGATATATGCTGTCACCTTTTTTCTTTGGGGATTCTACAGAATTTGGCAACAGAGTTCAGCAGTGGTCACAGGGGGCAATTCATACTCACAGCATTCAGTTCAAGGTGGACATGGATATTGGTGGTAAGTGACTATATCTATATAGTAAATTTTCTAAAATGTAAAACATTAATTTATCTGGTGTTGTAAGCTCTCTTTCAGAAGTAGAAACTGGCAAAACTACTTCTGTTTATCGCTTCCTTAAGAGCACCTTTGAAATTCATTGACTCATCATAATTTGATATGCAACTTGAAGACACATACACACATAGTGGTAAATTAGTAGGAGTGGTTTTCTGGGGTGAAGGGGAGTGATGTGATAATCCATTTCTTTTGAATTCCCAAATGTGACAGGAAAGTTATATCTCTGATACTTAAAAAATGCTTTTCTCTTTAAGGGCAATAGAGGTTTCCAAGGACTATTGAGTGCAGGATTTTCTACCTCCTCCTGCATTATCCAATCAGGGCATCATAACAGCTATCATATTCCTTGGAGAAACAGCCATGGTTTACCATCCATTACCATCCAATCTGCTTTGTTTAGAAGGACAAGCACAATGAATATTTAGATGTTATCTCCATGTGTCCAGTGTGGCTATAGTAGTGGGTAAATAATGACTTCTGGCATGTCCCCTCTCTTTTCCCTAAACTGATGGCTCTAGTCCAGTTGGGGCTGCTCCTTCTCTAGTCCGGTTTGGACTATCCCTTGTCTCTTTTGTCCCATGTTTTTGTATTTTGCCCAGGTAGGCTGGGTGTGACAAAGGTGGCATACAGGGCAAACGATGCCTAAGGTAAAAGCAAACTAATGCAAAGAAAGCTGGGTTTTCCCATTTACTTTGCTTTAATTAAATGCCTGGAAAAAGCTGGACCTTAAGCTAGATCTTTCCTTAAGCTGGAAAAATCTTTCCTTAAGCTGGAAAGATCTGGGCACACATCTTTCCAGGTATGGGTCCTGTGGGGACTGACTTCCGGGACTGCTTCTGAAGTTCCGGGGGTCAATTCCCACAGCCCTCCAAGTTCTTTGGGCTACTGGAGCCTGAAAAAAATGGGAGGATGCCCACCCCCTTCCCCCCAGACCTCCATTTCTCCCCAGGATCTTTCCCAAGGGGTCTGTCAGCGGTGCAGGCCCCTCCATAGAGTAGTCCTGACACTTAAACATGATGCATCAGAAGGTGGGGGCAGGGGAAGGGGGGCCTTGTGTTTCTGCTCATCACCCATTGCAGAGTTCCCTGGAAATGTCTGCTCATCATGGTCCGATGGATCAGAACTGGCTATCCACATAACCAGCAAGAAGGAGAGGAAGTATCCTTCTAATCACTGTCTTGCTAGTTGACTCAGAGGATACATCCTGGTGTGTGCAGTTGTCATCACAGTGATTAAGCTGTCCGTGTAGACATGGTCCTAATTGCTTTCTGTCTCAAATATGGTTTTCAAGGCTTACTTTGGCTCATGCACCAATATTTCTGCTAGTAAGAGAGTAGGAGGTTGCAAAGTTTGGAAAGCACTAGAAGGTTCTGTAAAGCATATGTTTCAACTGAGATAATCTAATGGATTCCCCCCCCCCAATAACTTTTTTGAACATGATTAAGTGTACTTGTATATTAGGAATTGTCATACATTTTTAAATCCTTGCTGAGAAGCCAATAATTCTTTGTAGAGAAATCACAATGAAACTTTTTTACATTTTAGAGTGCTGGACAAATAATTTTGTTGTGTAAAAATATTTGTGTAGAAAATAGGTTTATGTACAGAAGAGAATAAGGTTTTTGTGCACAAAGTACACTATGTTTGCATAGAACATTTTTAGTGTACAACACTGAAAAGCCTTTTTTGGGTTCAAACCTGAAGTTCTCATGAAAAAATTACTAATGTGCAAAAATGTCCCAACCCTCTAGAATTCTTCATAATGGAACACAGCTTTTAAAATAATTGTGTTGTGCACGACAATGAAATAAATGATAAAGCAAGCATTTATATTTCCAGTTCACACATTTAATGAAAATGCTAAGATTAGTTTAGATTTTATCTCTTTGTTCATCTTGTGACTAATGAGATGTTCAGACTGGATGAGTGAGGTTATTAAGGGTGTGAATGAAATAAAAACGTATTTGCCACAAAGCTGTGGTATTTTCTAGATTTTGGCATTTATATAGTTTTGAAAACTCAAGCTATGTCGCAGTTGACCTTCCCATCTCCTTTCTTGCTGTTCATTTTATCTTTCTCTGGAACCCTACAGAAATATTGGGATTATAAAACCTGCACTCTACAAATTGTTTTACCTGTTTACAGTATTGCTGAAAATGAACTTAAAATTGGCTTATCCTCTTCTAACAATATTCACAGTCATAATTTTTATCATAGTCTGGACTTTGCAAACAAGAGGGAAGAAATCCATGATTTGTGAGAGTCATTTCCAGGATTTTGGGTTGGAGGAGAAAACCCAAGATATCAACAGCCTGATATTTGATGATTTATCTCCAGCAGAGATGATGCAAGTTAATGGGTATTTACAACAAAACCTTGGGGTACAACTGGTTGATCCTTCTCAAGCAATGCCAGATGACAGCTGCATTTATTCTATTACTCTCCAGCTTCCTCCAAAAGCAGAGGTTCTGGAATTTCTGGACAATCAAGGGAGAAGACCTACTCGACAAGCACTGGTCACAGTTTACTTTGGAAATCAGAAGGATCCAAACATCACTGAGTTTTTGGTGGGCCCTCTTCCAAATCCAACATACCACTATGACATCACAGAGGAAAAGTATGGTGGAAAACTACCTTATTCCAAAAGGCTTTTGTTAAGTAATGAGTTAGAAGAAATGCATATTTTCTTACAAGAAAAGGAATATCCAAAGGCTTCAAACTTTATGCACAAGGTATTTGATTACAATGGAAGCAATTTTCTTTATACGTTTGGATTTCCTCCAGGCTTTCAATCAGGAGAACGCCTAATCTGGTTTAATCATTTCCAAAATGTTTCTGGCTTTTATCTGCACCCTCTTGGACTTGAGGTCCTATTGGATCTTAGTAGTCTAGATATTTCTGACTGGAAAGTGAAAAAGGTATTCTATAATGGACAATACTTTGAGGACATGGAAGATCTTGAGAGACAATTCAATGAAGGGCGTGTTAATGTAACCAAAGTTAAAAAGGTTCCTCCTGATGGAGGATATTCATCATTAAAGCAGAGGGTACCCCCTATGGGTCCGGGTCCCCTGCACTATGAACCTCGTGGCCCACGCTATAGCATCAAGAATAACCAAGTCAATTTTATGTCCTGGAGTTTTGCCTTTGGAACAGATGTATTCCAGGGCCCCCGTGTCTTTGATATCAGGTTTAAGGGTGAGAGGATAATCTATGAACTAAGCCTGCAAGATGCAATGGCTGTCTATGGCTCCAGCAGTCCATTGTTAATGTCGACTAGATATATGGACATAAGCTATGGGTTTGGACGTGGTCTTCACTCACTCACACAGGGTGTGGATTGTCCTTACTTAGCTACTTATTTGGACAGACACTTATTTGTTGAAACACCGACACCTGTCACCAGAGAAGCCTCAATCTGCATCTTTGAGCAGAATGCTGAGGTGCCTTTGCGACGCCATTATGAAAGTGGCCAGGCTCCATTTTTTGGAGGATTGGAAGATTCTGTTCTCGTGTTTAGATCAATAAGTTCTGTTACTAACTATGACTTTATATGGGACTTTATTTTTCACCAAAATGGAGTTGTTGGTGTCAGGGCCCATCTCAGTGGGTATATTCAATCATCTTTCTTCATTGGTGATGCTACCGAATTTGGTGACAGGGTTCAAGAGTGGGTGCTGGGGACAATTCACACTCACAGCATCATGTTCAAGGTGGATATAGATGTTGGTGGTGAGTATCTCTATTGTACTTTTCTTAAAATGTAATATACTTTGTTGTCTGACAGCAATGCCAAGTGCTGGAGGCTCTGTTTCAGGGGAAGAAACTAGTAAAAACACTTCTGAGCATTACTTCCTTAAAAACAGGTTATGAAATTAATAGAGTCATCATAACATGAAAACAAATAAACACACAGTTAATAACATATTTTTGGGGTAAGTGGGGTGGGTTCTGGTTGTTTTGAAGTTTCAAAAGTGATAGAGAAGTAAAACACTTTTGTGATTCATGCAAGTGTTTGTTAGTTTCTCTTTTAAAGAAACAATACATGTTTCCTGGGACTAATGAGGGTAGGACCTGTTTCTTGAGATGCTGGATCAGGTCATAGTGATACATGCCTTAGTTACATTTCTGCATGGGGTTGCCTTTGAAGAGGGTTTGGAAACTTCAGAATCTATTCAAAGTGGAACACTTTAAGTTTAACGCAAACCGAAAGAAAAAAGAACAACAAACAAACAAAAATGGGGTACCTACTGAAAGCTAAAGAGTATCATGGGAACAGCCAGTGATTCAACTGGGCAGAGTTTGAGGGATTTTTTTTTATCAGTGTGAAGAAGCCCAGGAAAGGCAATTATTTTATTTGTCCTTTAAGTCAGTACAGAGGGGGTGAATGGACACAGAAAGTACCTGGGGTTTCTGAGCTGCACATCCCTGCTGTACCCAATGTGTATGAGTTTTTGGAGCTCCTTTATTCAGTTTTACCTCTATGGACTACTTAAAGAATGATGTTGATAAGATCAATACAGCAAATCTATTATCTCATATGCATCAATTGTCAACATAATTATCTTGGTCTCTAAAGTGGTAGCCTTGATATTTCAAAGTAGCATAGCCATCTCTTTGGATTATGGCTCTATGTATGATTTAATTTTACTCACTGATGGCATGCTGAAACTTTTCAGGTCAGGGGGAGGGGTATTTGGAAATTCCTGCTAGTGAGCTGAAGTGCCTCTCCATACTACAATCTCCAGAGGCCTCATAATGACAGACTCATGATAATGCACATTAACCCAGAATAAACCTAAAATCCTGGGTTAGAAAAACACCTGCAAAAATCCAGATCTTTTAGTGAGGTCTGGAACTTTGTGGGTGTGGGGCATGTGGAGATTGCTCCTGGGATTGCTATGACCAATCCCAGAAGTCCTCACAGTCATTCCGTCTTTGTGGACTCAAGCAGCCCACAAAGGAAGGATGGCAGGGCATCATCCACTCTCTCATCTCCTTTCCTGTCTTTAAAATTGTACGTAAAATAGGCTCCTTATTGAGTATGGAGGTTTCTCCTTTTGGTGCCTCTAAATGATGCAATGGCGCTTTTGACAGAAGAGGGAGGAATTTCCCTTAAATACCCCACAATTATTGAAGTCTATTCAACCTTTGGGACTTCTTCTGTATAAAATTTACATATGGTATTTTTACCCACAGAAAACAGCACCTTCTGTACATGAAACAATATTTTGAGCACAAAAAATGTGTTCCTATGCAGAAAATGTTTTGCAACACAACCAGATATTAATGTTGGAAAGAAGAAATCTCAAAGTGAAATCATTTCCAAGAAATCTATTCTCAGAGTTTCTTGACACTCAAAAATCTGCTTTTCAATTATTTTAAAGAATATGTTTAGAATATTCCTTTAATTCCTGGTTAGGATAGTCTTTTGATGTTATCACACAAGGGCTTTAAAGTGGGCAGCCCTGCATTTCTGCCTCCTGCAGAATTCTGGGAAATGTAGTTTAGGGCATGGCCTTTTGAATTCTCAGCTACAAATATCCTCACTTTCCCAAACTACATTCACCAGAATTTTGCAGGTGGCAGAAATGCAGGACTGCCCACTTTAAAGCCCTACTGTGCTCATTGAGCATTATTTTTTGCGGGAAAAAACCATCACTCAAACCAAGACTAAGCTTGATAAATAATACTATGGGGACTCTGCACCATCAATTTCAATAGTAAAAAAGTGGTTTACTGAATTCTGTTGTGGCCATACAAGCACAGAAGATGCCAAACATTCTGGACACCCAGTTGAGGTCTCTACACCCGAAACAATTGAAAAAAATCACGATATAGTGTTGGCCGATAGGAGATGAAAGTACAAGAGATTGTGGAAGCCATAGGCATCTCACATGGCTCAGTGGTTTCAATTCTAAATGATCACTTGGGTATGAGAAAGCTTTCTGCAAGATGGGATCAGGACAATGCAAGGGTGCACACATGTACAGTTTCCATGGCAGCAATCCATGAATTGGGATATGAATTGCTCCCTCATCCACCCTATTCTCCGGATTTAGCCCCGGGTGACTATTTCTTGTTTCCAAACCTGAAGAAATGGCTGAGTGGAAAGAGATTTGACTCTAATGATGAAATCATCTCACAAACAAATACCTATTTTGATGACCTCGACAAATCTTATTTTTTGGAAGGGATAAAAAAATTGGAGACACGTTGGACAAAGTGTATAGAGCTCAAAGGAGACTACGTTGAAAAATAAAATGATTTTTTATCAAAAAACCTGTGTTTCATTCAAAAAGTCACTGACTTATTGACCTGCCCTTGTACTTTAAAATATTGTGGAATAATGGTTTTATAAACAAAAATAACGGGGAGGTGTCTTTTGAATTAAGTAGCTATTCCCTGAGCAGAATGTGTGTTTGTATATGTGCAGGTATGTGTGCTTGTGCATGTGAAGTGTGTGTGTGTGTGAAACACCCACTTCTTTTCCTCTACAGAACAATTCCTCTGCAGCATTTTTGGATGTCAAAATATTGGAGAAATACTGTGAAGGAATATTTCTTTTCTCCCACAGAGAGGAGATAACTAACATTTAAAATTGTACTGCCTGCCAATAGATCTCTGACCAAAATTCAATGTACAGTTTTTTCCTCATAAAAAACCTTTTGAAATCTTTTAAATATTTGTTTAACCCATTATGATGTTTGATATATTTCAATTGAAATGTTACTTGTAATCCACCCTGAAATATTTTGATAGCTTGTGAGCCAGTGTGACTTAGGACCTCTTCATGTGGGCTTCTTTTCAGCAGCAGCAACAGGGTTTTTCAAGTTCAGACACGGAAACCAACGGCTCTCATCACACTCATTACAAGTACCTCTGGGGTAGCTCTGTGGCTGAACTGGAAAAAAATCCCTACCGCCGCAAAAAAAGAAGTTGGTGGCACACGACAGGAGGTTTCCCATCTTTCCATACTGGTTGAGGCGGTTTACTGAGGCTTTTTACTGTGTGAGTGAGCAGGGGGAAGCTGGGATGGTGTGGGCCACAGGGTAACAGGTCACCACATCCCCTTGCCAGCTTATGGTCCCAGAATTGCGAAAGGGCTGTCTCACTGATTCTGTACCCTATTGTACAAAAACACACCTGTTGCAGATCAAAGGAACTGGAAGCAATAAAAGGCAGCTTAGCTTCCACTGCTTATGCATATGAATGTTTGCCTGTTTCTGTTTGGAGAGGTGTGAATCTGGCTTGTGCTTCGTTTGATCCCCCACTCCTCAGTTGGGATGGGAAGGAGGAGGAGGAAGAGAAAGTGAGAGCAAACAAAGCAGCAGCTGTGGGAGAGTTGCCTTCTTCTCTTTCTCCTCTTCCTTCTCTGTGGCCATGCCTTGTCCTGCAGGTCTGGTGGGGCGAGGATGTGATGGTGGGATGCGTAGGTGGCGATGCTCTTTCAGTGGCACTTGCAGCCCACGCTGACCTACTGGAGCATCTCCTTCAGCTTCAGCCTCTTCCTCACCTTCCTGGAGAAAAATCAGTTAGCCTTGGCTTTATCTCTCAACTGGAGTGTGTGTGTGTGTGCAGGTGTGTTTGTCTCTCACCAGAGGCGAAGGGTTGCCGTCCCCCGGGGTACCTCCCTGACTCTCCTTTCTTCCCCCCCATAGCCCGCCACGCTTGTATCCACTACCTGTGGTGTTGTGTCTACACACCAGGTTTTTAACTTCGTTGTTGTCATATTGTGTTTTATTGCCGTGTTTTAAATTGTTAATATGTTGTTTTATTCCGTTTTATCCGGCGCTTGTGAGCCGCCCCGAGCCTCCCGGGAGTGGCGGCATAGAAGCCCAATAATAAATAAATAAATAAAATAATGAGGGGAAACCACATTAGAGCGGGGCTTGGGGTTACAGGTTGTTATGCCCCTTGCGCAGGTGCTGCCAGGATGAGGCGAGGCAGCCTGATTTCAGCAGCACATATGAAGACGTCCTTAGTGTCAAGTATTGGTCTGGTCTCATGAGTTCTTGGTACCCCAAAACTTCCCCAGTCTCAAGCAAATAAAGAGACAGTTCAGAAAAGAAGAAACAAGAACTTTATTTCTTATTTGATCAAAGAGGAAGTCACATGCTGCCGAACACAAAGCTATGTGAATTCCTACTGTAACTTTATTTCTAGGGTTTTAAAATACTTTTTGTGAAGCACTTGCACCTTGCTCCCTAATTTGCTGTTCTTTCATATCTTATCTGTTTCCAAATGGTCATTGTCCTACATCCTATAAGTGTGCATGCAGTTTTCTATCCATGAGATCAACATGTGTTTCTGGCCAGGTGTCTGTCTGCATGTTCTTAGTTTTTGTAACTTTTCTTTCTTCAAACAAAGAAGTACTTTTCAAGAAGAGAGGGGGATTTGGGCATGGCACATGCTAAAGCAATGTTTCTCAACCTGTGGGTCCCCAGGTGTTTTGGCCTACAACTCTCAGAAATCCCACCCAGTTTACATCTGGGGGGACCCACAGGTTGAGAACCACTGCACTAGAGGTTTTCGCTTTTTGTGCGGTCACAGTGCTACAGTTTATTTGTTCATCCCATGTCTAACTTATCACTCTCATATTTATTTATAGAAATATTTATAACCTGCCCTCTCCCAAATGGCTTCTTGGGTCAAATTACCACTACCAAAATTTGAATCCTTATGCAAAGATGGAGACCCACTGGATGGACGTTGGGAGAGTTGCACACTCTCAGCTTCTGAAAACCTCATGAAAGGTTCACCTTTAGGTTTCCATAAGTTTGAAATGACCTAAAGGCACACAACAACAGCAGCAAATATTTTAATATAATAAAAATAAATTCCCACAATTGAGGACAAAACCATGAATTGATGCACCTATTCTACATTTACAACTCCAAGATATTATACATACCAAAAACTGGCATTAGTCTCAGACAACTATACACTTCTCCCTTATGTCAGGTTTTATGCATTGCCTGAATGGAGGAAATGAATGTCTGCCCTTGCAGAAGAGCAGGCAGGCAGCTTCCCTCCTATGCTGTTTGAGTCTCTGGGAATACTGAGGAAGAGGACTTTGGCAACTGTAGTCCATTGTCTGGATATCTACATATGTATAGCTTCTGTACCCACAAATCTCTCTATCCATGGTTTGAAAATATTTTTTAAAATCTGAAAAGTAAATTTTGATTTTACCATATTGTAGAAGTAGGCTTATAGGTAATGCAGCTGATACATCTTTTCTACTAGTAGTTAGGTAAATATGATATGATAAAAATCTGATAGTTCTGCTGATATAGCACAATCAATCAGAAAAAGACAATATAACACATAACTGTTTCCACATATAAAGTTCTTCTTTGTATCACTAAATTGTAATACAATTGATTGGGATTTAGACTGTCACTGAATGTCAGAAAAGGTTGACTTTGCAAGTTTCTGAATGTTCTGAATGTTCTTTCTGAGTATGAAGGCACCAAACTGGCACCTGATTAAACAGGGTGTTAAGCTCAGTGTGTGTTCGCAATTTCCCCAGGCTAGCCACTTGATTAAGTAGCCAGTGTAGACATGGACTTAATTGCCTTCTATCTCAAACATGGTTTGTAAGACTTAATTTGAAACATGAACTGATATTTCTGCTGTAAGATAGTAGGAGATTACAAAGCACTAGAAGGTTCTGCCAACTATTACCCAGAGGGTCCAAAAGACTGCCCTAAGTTATTCTCCTCTTTAATAGGCATGGTTAGGTCCAGTCGGAATCTTCATAATTCGGACTAAATTTGGATCACATTCCTTTTTGAAGCGATTTCTAAGCAATTTGGGAACCCAGAAGTATCCTTGCCATTTTGAAGCCACTGTCGACATCTTTGTTCTGACTCAGGAAGTGAATCAGAAATGACTCAGCGTTTGGATGTATGCTGCGATGCCTACCTCCAGCCAATGAGAGGAACCCGTGTGGGGAGGGGACGGCAGCCATTGCACTTTAAAAAAGGCTGCATATGCCTCATGGGCTCATTGCGAGGCGAGCCGAGACATGAACAGGAAGGGAGCTTGGGTGGGAAAGGTGCCACCGCTGGGGAAGGGAACAACAGGGTTAGGGAAGGGAAGATATTGGGGAGAACAGCTGGTAGCATGCCCCTTGCCTGCGAGGCTTCCTTGTGTGTGGGGAGGGAAGAAGGGCAGGGCAGCACATAAAGACAGCTGGGACAAGTGTTCTTCTCTTGCCTGCCACTGCCAATCTCCCTTTTAGAAGCAGTGAATTAAACCTTCAAAACACCTCAATCCCCTTTGGGTTGCAGTTTAGATTTTGAGATCCCAGACTTTGGAAATCCCCTTATCTGCTAATAATTCCCTTCCTGAAGCAGGGAATACAAGTTTTAAGACCCTTCCCTCTCCTGGGGTTTGACTTCTGTGCTTTGGAAAACAAGAAAATTGGTATGTTGACAGAGAGGAATGTTTTCTACCATAGTGGCCAGTTTTGTCAGTAACGGTCTAGAAATGAGGGAGAGGGAATCCACAGAAGTTTACCCTGTTCCGTTTGCAGTTTTTTCGCTTATTGCGCAATCGCGTCCGCAAATAATGAAGCAATTTGGAAATTTTGGAAATTTCCAATTCTTTTCCAGAAAATTTTGGAAATAATTTCTGAATTGGATCGCCAGCGCCTCCTAAATTTGAAACGAGTTTTGAACCATTTTTTCCTTTATCAAACAAGCCTATTATTTAACATGATTATATTCTTACATACAGATAGTATGTAAGAAATACTAAAAAAATTTAAATCTTTGATGGGTTAAGTAACTTTGTTAAAAAATCATTGATGAGATATGTTTGCACAAACTACACTATTTTGTAAATAACAAACCAAAAAGGCTCATTTTGCATATAAGTTTTTCACCAAAAAAAAATCAGAAAGTTGCAAAAAATGATCCCAAACCCTTAAATTCTTGCATAATGGAAGAAAGCTTTTAAAATAATGCCTTCATGTTAATGGAATTAACAAAGAAACAAGCATTAGCATACCTAGATCACACGTTTCAAAGAATACTTAAGATTACATTAGATTTTATCTTTTCTATTCTGAAGAAAGAAATGTTCAGACAAGGTATATGAGTTTATTCAGGGTGTGGATGCAACCAGAATTGTTTTCTCTGTGAAACACCTTTGGGCATTAAGTGGGCGGTATTTCCTAAGATCATGGTATTTATATAGTTTTGAAACACAGTTTCTCCTCTTTATCATTGTTCATTTTATCATCCTGTGGAACTCTACATAAATGCTAAGATCTTACAATCTGCACTCAAATGTTGTTTTTCAAACCTGCTATGGCATGGCTAAAAAAGAACTTGAAACTGGCTTATCCTCTTCTAATTACATGTGCAGCCATAATTTTCATCATAGCCTGGGCTTTCCAGACAAGAGGGAGAAAATCCATGGTTTGTGAGAGTCATTTGCAGAGTCTTGGATTACAAGAGATGATCAAGGATATGCACAGCCTGATATTTGATGATTTATCTTCAGCTGAAATGATACAAGTGAATAGGTACTTACAACAAAATCTAGCAGTACCACTGGTTGATCCTTCTCAAGCGAAGCCAGGTGACAGCATCATTTATTCTATTACTCTCCAGCTTCCTCCAAAAGCAGAGGTTCTGGAATTTCTGGACCATCAAGGGAGAAGACCTACTCGACAAGCACTAGCGACAGTCTATTTTGGAAATCAGGAGGATCCAAACATCACAGAGTTTTTGGTGGGTCCTCTTCCCAACCCAACATACCACTATGATGTTACGGTGGAAAAGTATGGCGGAAAGTTGCCATATTACAGAAGGTTTTTGTTAAATAACGAGGTAGAAGAAATACATTTATTGTTGAAGAACAAGGAATATCCAAAGGCTCCAAACTTTATGCACAAGGTATTTGATTACAATGGAAACAATTTTCTTTATACCTACGGATTTCCTCCAGGGTTCCAATCAGGAGACCGCCTAATCTGGTTTAATAATTTCCAAAATGTTTCTGGCTTTTATGTGCACCCTGTTGGACTTGAGGTTCAACTAGATCTTAGTAGCCTAGATATTTCTGACTGGAAAGTGAATAAGGTATTCTATAATGGACAATACTTTGAGGACATGGAAGATCTTGAGAGACATTTCAATGAAGGGCATGTTAAAGTAGCCAAAGTCAGAAAGTCTCCTCCTGATGGAGGATATACATCATTAAAACAAAGGGTGCCGCCTAAGGGTCCGGGTCCCTTGCACTATGAACCTCGTGGCCCACGCTACAGCATCAAGAATAACCAAGTCAACTTCATGTCGTGGAGTTTTGCCTTTGGAACAGATGTATTCCATGGGCCCCGTGTCTTTGATATCAGGTTTAAGGGTGAGAGGATGGTCTATGAACTAAGCCTGCAAGATGCAATTGCTGTCTATGGCTCCAGCAGTCCAGGGTTAATGCACAACAGATATATGGACGTAAGTTATGGCTTGGGAAACAACCTTCACACACTTATCCAGGGTGTGGATTGCCCTTACTTAGCTACTTATTTGGACAGACACTATTTTGTTGAAACATCATCACCTGTCACCAGAGAAGCCTCAATCTGCATATTTGAGCAGAATACTGAGGTGCCTATACGACGCCATTATGAAAGTGGCCAGGCTCCATTTTTTGGAGGGTTGGAGGATTCTGCTCTTGTGTTTAGATCCATATCTTCAGTTACTAACTATGACTATATATGGGACTTTATTTTTCACCAAAACGGAGCCATTGGTGTAAGGGTCCAGGCCAGTGGATATATTCAATCATCCTTTTTAGTTGGTGATGTTACAGAATTTGGCAACAGGGTTCAAGAGTGGGTGCTGGGGGCAATTCACACTCACAGTGTTCAGTTTAAAGTGGATATGGACATTGGTGGTAAGTGCGTATTTTTATATTAACTTTTCCCAAAATTAATTTGCATAGTGGTAATATCAGGACAATATAGAGGGATCCCTCATGCCCAATGACTTTTTATATGTGAGTCTGGGGAAAGAGAGGTTTTAATACACTATCTGTTACATTGCCCTTTGTATAATGACCCTAAAAACAATTTTCTGGGAGCCCTTTTGAAAGAAAGAGCAGAATTGCAACAGTCAGCAGTTATCTGTTATTTGTTAATGGATTATTCAAAAAATATAACATTAAAGGTTACCACATTAGCAGTCGCAACCCCCCCCCCCCCATGAGCTAAATTAGTAAAGTCCAGAGCAGAGGCTAGAAATGGAAATGGAGATAGTTTGGGATGATAAAAATCAGACATTTGTTACTGTTATCATGCCACTGCTATTATAATTTTAAAGAGTCAGTATATGGAATAAGTTTTAATATTTATTTTGGATAGTGCTTATTGTACTTTTAAAGTTTGTATATTATTTGATGTCATGGCCTATGGCTGGTACAATAAACAATTTATTCATACTAGTACCGTGCCATTTTTCAGAAGAAGGAACTAGTAAAAGCAGTTCTTAGTATTGCTTTCTTCCAGACATCTTATGAAATTTATGGGATCCTAATCTGACAGGCAACTTGAATACATAATGGTAAATACATGGACTGTTTTTGAGCTGGGCATCACCCATCCTGTATCTGTGCATTTTATTTTTTCTTCCTATACTACTTCTTGTTGAAATTCATTTTGTTAGTTTTGATCTAGTTCTCTAATTTGTTGAAGTCATTTCAGATTCCAGTCCTGTCTTCTGGAGTATTAGCTATACCTCTCAATTTGGTGTCATCTGGAAACTTGATAAGCATGCCCTTTAAACTTTCATCTATGTCATTAATGATAATGTTGAACAGCACTGGGCCCAGGACCAAACCCTGCGGCACTCCAGTAGTCACTTCTTTCCAGGACGAAGAGGAACCACTGGTGAACACCCTTTGGGCTTGATCACTTAACCAATTACATATCCAACTAACAATAGTATTATCTAACCCACATTTTACTTGTTTGCTTGCAAGAAGATCATGGGGGACCTTGTCAAAAGCCTTACTGTTACATCCACAGCATTCCCTGCATCTACCAAGCTTGTACCCTATTGAAAAATAGAGATAGGATTAGTCTGACTTGACTTGATTTTGAGAAATACATGATGACTTTTAGTAATCACAGCATTCTTTTCTAAGTGATTAGAGACTGTATCCTTAATGATCTGCTCCAGAATCTTTCCTAGTATTGATGTCAGGCAGATGGAATGGTAATTATTTGGATCCTCTTTTTCCCCTTCTTGAAGATAGGGACACCATTTGTATTCCTCCAGTCTGCTGGGACTTCCCCTGTTCTCCAAGAATTCTCAAAGATTGTTGCCAGTGGTTCTGAAATGACTTCTGCTAGTTCCTTCAATACTCTTGGATGTAGTTCATCTTGTCCTGGAGTAGCCAGATATTCCTGGACTACTTTTTTAAACCTATTTTGAGTTACATTCCCCCAGTTACCTAATCTGATCCATATTATTCAGGTTGAGTACCAATCTTCTGTTGGGAGAACACTGTGGAAAATAAGGTGTTCATCACCTTTACTTTTTCCCTATCCCGTCAGCATTTCATTATCCTCTCTAGGCAGAGGTCCTGCCATTTACTTTTTCTTCATTTTTCTGCTGACATAACCAAATAATCCTTTTTATTGTTTTTAATCTCTCTGGCAATCTTGAGCTCATTTTGTGCTTTAACTTTCAGACTTTCAGACCCTGCATGTTTTGGTTATTTATTTGAAATCCTCTTTGGCAATTTCCCCACTTTTCCATTTCTTATATACATCTCTTTTAAGTCTTAGCTTAGTTAAAAGTTCTTTGGACATCCACTCTTGTTGCTTTACACTTTTCTTATTTTTTCCTCCTTGTTGGCACTGATTGCATTTGTGGTTTTAATATCTCACTTTTAAGAAACTCTCATCCATCATTAACTCCCTTCTCTTTTAGCATTCCTATCCATGGGATCACACTCACTATTTCTTTACATTTCTTGAAGTCAGCACTCCTAAAATCTAGAATGCATGTCTGACTTCGCTTAGTTTCCCCCCTTAGATATTTTAACATCACCTTGAGATGTTAAAATGTTGGAAGAATATTGTGAATGAATATTTGTTTTCTCTCCTAGTGAAGAGAAAACTACTAAATAAAAGGGTTGCATTGGCTTCAAATCTGTTTTTAACTCATTATTTTAAATTGTTTTAAGATGTTTAATGTGTTAGTATAATATATAAACTACTTTGCTTTCTTTTAATATAGTGCAGAGTAGAAATATTTTATATAATAGAAATAAATACATTCTCATATGTGAGGAAAAATAATTGAGGATTTTGCACACTGTATTCTAAATATACTACTGCAAGAAAATATACGTACCAAAACTGGATTTAGCCTCAGACAAGCTAAACACTCCTTTTTTATGCCAAGTTTTACACAGTGGATGATTGAAAAGAATGAATATCTAGCCCTGCAGAATACCATGCAGGCAACTTCCCTCCTACACTGTTAGAGCCTGTGCCAATGCTAAAGAAGCAGAGGTGGGTTAAGGAATTGTAATCCAACCATATCTGGAGGAGCATCCTTCCTCCAGATACAGATCTTATCTTTGGAATCATTAGGAAAATGTACTTCCTGTTTTTAGTTAGCTATATATATTCAAGGATTTTGTATCCACAGATTCAACCATCCATAACTTGTTTTTTAAAAAATGCTCACATATGTAGAGATTTAAACTGAGACAGAGAGAGAGATCGAGAATTACATTTGTCCACCTTTTATACACATCACAGGCTCCAGTTCACCAGTAATCTCCATGGATAAAAATAGATAAAATGAATATGATTTCAGAAGCCAGGAAACTGGTTTTTCTCCTGTATGCAAGGTATTAGATGAACTATTATTATTATTTGAAATAGATTTTTTATTGTGAGCTATCACGGTTTACATTTAATTAAAAAGTTTCTACTATCTAAATTCAGGGGAGAGGAAAGCCTGAAGGTCTGTTTGGGAGTTGGGATAATCTATATTTTTAAAGGTAGGGTATTTTGGGATGCATGCAGGTTAGGCCATAGGTATAGTGGGATAGGGTTGACTTCCAAGTCCTCTTCTCCACGTGTTTAAGAATTAGTTTCGAGTGTTCCAAATTCTTTCACTGTTGACTATTCCCCTTCTTCCTTCTCCTTTCTTCCTTCCTGCTCTCTTCTTTATTTCTTCCTCACTTAATTAGCTGTCTATCCTCCAAAAATTAATCGAAAGCAGTCTAGTCTGTCTTCTTTATGGGTCTACCATATGAGTCTTTTAAGGCAAATGTCAGTTTGTCCATTTCTTTTATATCTTTTATCTTTATTAACCAGTCTTCATTGGATGCTAAGTCATTTAGTTTGCAATTTTTTGCATGTACCATTCTCGCTGCCATGGTTAGATATTAAAAATAAAATGTCCGCATTTTGATCTAATTCAATATCTGCATCTGTTATGCCTAAGAGGAAATACTCTGGTTTCATATGTATTGTTTTTTTCAATATTTTTTGCAAGCTTCCTGTATTTTTCTCCAGAAGTCTTTTACCTTTGGGTATGTCCACCACGTATGATAAAAAGTTCCGACTTCCTTTTCACATTTCCAACAGACATTGTTTGCTTTTTTATACATTAATCCTAATGTTTGAGGTGTCATGTACTACCTATAAAACATCTTATACCAATTTTCTTTCAAATCTGTTGAGTATGTATACTTAATTTTAATTAATTATTTTTATTATTATACTTTATTTATACCCTGCCCTTCTCATCCCGATGGGGGACTCAGGGCGGCTTACAGACCATGGCATACAATGCTGCATTACACATATAATAATAAACATGACATATCATTATTAAACAATTAGCATATCTGCTAAAATATACAGTAATAAAAATAACATATCAATTGAACAATTCAAACATAAATACAAATACATACATACATGGAAAAGCATGTTTATCCATCTTTGTGAATCACATGTGAACCCCAGTGTTCCATGATACACACCTCTGAATCATAGGATTGGTTTAAAAATAATTAAATCTTATTGAGCAGATACTTTTCTGAGTGTACGGGCTCTCTATGTATACAAGAGGTATAGGTGGTGAACATCCAAGATGTTCATCAAGGCTGGTGGATCATCAGGCATGATTCCATTTGTGAGGGGGCTACACTTGCAAACTCTTCTGCATGTTAAGATAATGTATGGAAGGTTTTTGTGAAGATCATTCAAGTTTCTGCTGAAAAATACCTAAAGTTAAATGGTTTGTTTGTAAGTTGGTAAATTGTCATGTAACAAAACCCATAGACAAGTTAAGGTGGTAAAACAGTACCCCAAAGTCCCATCTTGGTGAGTCGAGCCAGTAGCTGCTGAGAGATCCAAGAGAACCAACAGGGACACACTCTCCCAGGGCCATCCATCAAGGTGACCAAATCCACATTATCTGTTTTGAACTGGATTATGTGAGACTACATATATAATCCAGTTCAAAGCAGATAATCTAGATTTTATATAGCAGTGAGAAGGGACCTCAGATAATCCAGTTCAAAGCAGATATGGATTATCTGATTTGATAATCTAGATTGTACAGCAGTGTAAAAGGGACCTATGATATACCAGGCAAGTATGGAAATTATGAACCCCTAAACATGGGTGGATATGTGTATGATGTCACAAACTGCTTTCTTTCTACTCTCAACACCAAGTGAGAAAATCGAATGTGCCATAACAGAAAAGCTCTTGGCTGTTTTTGTGGCATCTGATAAGTAATTTTGTAATGTTTATCTATGTAGCCAAATAGTGTGAAAAACAAATTATGGAGCATACCATATTAATATACTAAATCAGCACTATGAAATATATGACTTTTCAAATGCTGCTGGATCAGCAGTACCCAAACTATCAGTGTCATGTTGTAGCGCAACAACGTTTCAAACGCCTTGATAAAGATCTTATTCGTCAGATCAGTAGAGAAATGTGCTTGCTTTTGTTTTAACTCTCTGTAACTCCTTTGAAGAACATAAGTACTTAACTGGTAATTATTTCAAAAGGCAAGAAGCTACCTATTAAATCTCTCTGCACTGAGATTACCTCTTCCCTTAAAATGCACTGGCAAGCTTCCCAAATATATTCATGGAAGGAAGGCTTTCTTGTCCACTATTCCTTTCTAAAGCCACCAGTGACTCCTAAAAAGTGTATGTAGAAAGGAGTATAGATATAGGATTATGACAACGAGGGAAAATTGAGGGCATTACCTCTCCCAAATAGCAATTTTATTCCCTCCCATGAAATTTCCATTCATGGAATTGCAATAACTTAACTGAGCATGGCATGGAATGAGCATGGCAGACCTTAAGCTAAAATTCCTGATGGGTGTTCCTTGACTCTTGGGAGTAGCTTTGCATTGCAAAAAGCTGGCTGTAAATGAGAAAAAGAAGTTAGAAAACAGCTCTTCCTTAAGCTTCTTTAACTTCTTTTGGGACACAAGCATTTATTTTACATATACATAATCTTTTGCCACAGGGCAGCTCAACTGAAACAAAATATGAATTTTTAAAGCAAAAGTAATAAAATAACATCAAGATAAAATCTGCAGTGACTCAGCAGAATATCAAACTTTCAAATTTAATCATCTTCTCATATCTGCCAGAGTCTTTAAAAAAGCCGCATAGCTCTGCAATCAGCACTTTACAAGTCAGCACAGATGCCAAAGAGTTTGATCTGCAGATATGATAAAATCTGAGTGGGAAGCTTCTTGACTTACACTTCCATTTCCCAGCCATTACATTGTGGCGATTAGAGTTTGGAAAAGTTAACTTTTGGGCGACAATGATTCTCAGATTCTCCCTGTTCATTTTCATGGAGTTTTTTTTTAAGGATTAGTGAAAGCTAATGATGAACTCTTTGAAAAATGAATGGTGGATAGAACCATATGCTTAAAACTGAAAGTATAAACATACACGCACACATCCAAATATGTATACATGGCTGAAATCTTTTCAGAGATCAATAAATAATAGAGACCGGATGGATCAAAAAGGTTGCACTTAAACTGATAAATCTAAATCATGCCAAATCTCTTGCTTCATTTTGTGAAATCTTCCAAACTGTTTTTTTTCCATCAGCATTTTTGCTTGGCTCATGTTACTTGTTTTTGTTCTGAGGCCTCTTGGAAACAGCTGAAAAAAATAATGCATTATCTGCTTTTAATTGGAATATATGGCAGTGTGGACTCAGATAACCCAGTTCAAAGCAGATATTGTAGGATTTTCTGCCTTGATATTCTGGGATATAGGAATGTGTGGAAAGGCTCTGAAACACTGAAGAAAAGGTGCTGCTATATAGTGACAGTTTATCACGTATTTTAATTTGTTCATTTGGGATACTTCTTATCTAATTCTGTGTTTGGTCAAGTGTTACTTCTACTGCTATTCCATAACCCTTACACTGCTATTCCATAACCATACAAATTTGGGTTCTTATGACACCCATTTGTTTCTTAAGGGTGCATCTACACCAGTGGTTCCTAACCTTTTTTTAAAACCAGGGACCACTTTGACCAGGACCACTTTCCAACAATAGTACCAAAAGGGTTATGAATCAGTTTTGAGTCAACTTTAGATTTGGTTTGGTTATTTGGGATGTCGATTCAGAAAATGGCATTGGCTAGACCACATCAGCCCTAGTTTCTGATACAGAACCTATGTCATCCTGTAGTTGCCATCTGCTGGTGCCTCACCAAACTACAAATCCCAGGATTTCATAGCATTAGTCATGCTATTTAATGTGGTATCAAACAGCATTAATCCTACAATGTAGCTGCACTCTGGGTGGTTTTCAGTGATGAGTGATGAGAAATTTAGGGCACAGCAAGCAAAGTGGATTGGGGCCAAGTATACAAGCTTCAGATCAATTCAGGCAGACAAAGCAGCGCTCTTTCTTTTGAACAGCTTTTTGGCCTGAAAAGTCAAGATCAGTTCCATACATCTGCTTCTCAAGCATTAAATACCCTGTTATCTCTGATTGGAGATAGCTGCAGAAGGCTGAAAGCAATTCTCCATCCATGCATTTTATCAAATTGTAATTTTCCTCACCGGGTTAAACAACTTGCTATTTCCATATGTTTTAGACTCTAGCTGGCTGAGCGTGTGGCCATTATCTAAGCCATCTGCGGAACACAAGTTGCCTATTCATGCAATGTTTTGCAGCATTTTAATCTCAGCTCTTTTCCCTTTTATGAAGGTGTTGTACTTCGAAGGCCCCTTATTCGCTGTCATATAATCCAGATTATCGAAGCAGATAATCCACATTATCTGCTTTGAGCTCGATTATATGAGTCTACACTGCCACATAATCCAGTTCAAAGCAGGTGATCTAGATTTTATATGGCAGTGTAGAAGAGGTCTATATGATACAATGAAAAAATCAATTATTGATATTGACAGTGGAGTATATGTAATAAACCTAACCCCAAGCAAACCTTTCCCATCATTGTATCTCTCTGTGTAGGAAGATAACTAAGGAACTAAAAAATATTACTTCTCGGTAGAACTCTATGTATAGCCCTGTCTTGGTGTGCCTTCATGCCATATTTGATTTATGGAAACCATAAGGTAATTCTCTCTTGGCAAGATTTGTTCATAAAAAATTATTTTCCCTATCCTCTGAGACTGAGAGAGTGATTTGCCAAGGTCACCCAGTGGTTCTTTTATATTCCTTTCTAGGTGTGAAAAATACCCTGATAAGCAATGACATGGCTTTTGAGAGAGTGAAGGCTCCTTGGAGCCCAAAACACAAGATCAATCGAATGAAGATGGTAAGAAATGTGATGGATACTGAGAACGAAGCTGCTTTCCGCCTTCATGACGACATGCCCAAGTACATATACTTTGCAGCCAACAACACAAACAAGTGGGGCCACAAACGTGGTTATCGGATTCAGATAATGAGCTTTTCTGGAGATCATATGCCAGAAACAGATCCAATGGAACGAGCCATCAGTTGGGAAAGGTATGCAACAAATGTTTTGGCACTCACATCAAGACTGGTTATCATAATTTTTGAGATTTATATAATACTAGCCGTCCCCTGCCACGTGTTGCAGTGGCCCAGTCTGTGTATATTTGTTTTGTGTATATATATGAGTGTGCATATATGTGTGTTTGCATGTGTGTGTGTGTGTGTGTGTGTATATATATATGGTTTTGCGCATGCGTTGTAATGTATTTTTTGGGTTTTTTTTGGCTTTTAAAGTCTTTTCTGTTGTGTTTTTCAGTGTTTTTATGAGTGATGGTCGCCCGTTGACCTGATAGGTGTATTGTGTCCAAATTTGGTGTAAATGCATCCAGTGGTTTCTGAGTTATGGTAATCCCACAAACAAATATTACATTTTATTTATAAAGATGAAGGTGCTGATACATTGAAAGATGCAGAGTAGAACTTCAAAATGATGGAAGAGGGGGCTGTGTGCACATAACTCAGTCATTGCTCAGGTTCCATTTTAGATATTCCCAGTCATTACATTTGTGTAATATAAATAAGTTTACATGAGTTTGAATAAATTCCCAGGGGGTAAATAAGCTATTTAATCCCAGTAAAAAACAACAGTCTTATGGCACCTTAGAAGGTAGAAAAGAAATGAAAGGCAAAAAGGACAGTGTAGGAGGCATAAATTGCACTAAGTGACACCAATGCTAGTGATGCCAAAGCTGTGATGGAAAGTGAAAGCTCCAGGGTTGAGACAAGTGAGGCATCTAGATCAGTGGTTCTCAACCTTTCTAATGCTGTGACCCCTAAATACAGCTCCTCACATTGTAGTGATCCCCACCCATAAAATTATTTTCATTGCTACTTCATAACTGTAATTTTGCTACTGTTATGAATCATCATGTAAATATCTGATATGCAGGATGTATTTTCATTATTACAAATTGAACGTAATTAAAGCATAGAGATTAATCACCAAAACAATATGTTTGGAGGAGTATGGAAACTGGATGGGATTTGTAGTACCTTCAACTGATTCAGCTCAGACTTCCACAGACCACCGAGACCCCCCACAAATGACAGAGCTGGACTAAACTTGGCACACAGAACCCCCATAACCAACAAAAAATATTGGAGGGGTTTGGCAGTGATTCAGGGGAGATGTAGTTCACCAACATCCGGAGAGCAAATGTGAACCCAAACAACTATGGATCTGGACCAAACTTGGCACAAACACTCATTATGCCCAAATTTGAACACTGGTGGAGATTGGGGAAAATAGACCTTGACATTTGGGAGCTGTAGTTGCTGGAATATATAGTTCACCTACGATCATAGAGCATTCTGAACTCCACCAACGATGGAATTGAACCAAACTTAGCACATAGAAGTCCCATGACTAACAGAAAATACCAGAAGGGTTTTATTGCATCCACAGTCACTGCAGGAGACTAATATTCTAAATTATTATTATAAGACTCAAGACAGTTGGAAGGTCAACTAATTCAGCCCCTTCTTTCTGCTAGGAAGGAATATAGAATTGCTATGATGATGATGATGATGACTCAAACAATTGGAAGAGACCCCCAAAAGCCATCTAGTCCAGCCCCTTTCTTTTTGCCAGGCAGGAAGATAGACTTACTATTCAGCTATTATACATTATTATTATTATTATTATTATTATTCTCAGACAGTTAGAAGGGAATCACAAAGGTCATCTAGTCCAGCCCTCTCCTTTATGCCAGGCAGGAAGATAAGAGTTACTATTCTATTATTATACATTATTATTATTAAACTCAGTTGGAATGGACTCCCAAAAGTCATCTAGTCCAGCTCCTTCATTCATTCATTCATTCAATTTAATATTTGTTAATCACCCTCCATCCCAGATGTTTCGGGCGATTTACATAAAGATACAGCATTAAAACAGACAAGTATTAAAATCAAGTTGATTGACTTATTTGTTTTGCATCTCACTGTGGTATTCCTTGTGAGAATTTTGCACCAGAAATAGGTTTATATTTTTTTTAATCTAAACAAGAAATGAAGTGTACTTGCCAGTTTGAACTTCATCAAGCAAAGAGGGGGGAATGGGGAAAGAGGAGGGAACCAACTTACTCCATTCCCTCCCATTTCCCCCGTCTTCTGGGATGGCCAGCCATCCCATGTATCTACAATGCCTTTCCCTCACTTTCTGATGCTTTGAGTTGGGTAACACTTGACTCCTGAAGATGGCTGCTAGGCTCCATTTCTATGTGCTTAGGAAATAGAGCCTCATTGATTCCCACTGAAAATGCCCTTCTATCATGTGATAGCCTCCATGGGACTCCATTTCCTAAGTGCATGAAAACAGAGCCTAGCAGCCGTCTGATGAAGTCCGTAACATTGGGTCTGTTCATCTGCTGTTTAGGTACAAGCTAGCTGTTACCAAGCGGAAGGAGTCGGAACCATCTAGTACCAGCCCTTATAACATGCTTGACCCATGGTCACCTACAGTTGCCTTTGCTGACTTCATAAATAATGAGTCCATCATCAATGAGGTGAGTCACAAGATTCTTTGAAACTTGCAAAGGCACCAGTGATGGCCAGAAGTTCTTCTGGAGCTCTGTGGGAATGGTGACAGCAAAGGTAAGGTGACAGTCTGGTGGGGCTTAACATGTTTGAACTTCACCCCACTGTGACAGAAACAGACAGTATTGTCAACCTCAGGGCAAACCAGAGCATGTTACTCCTTACTGACCTTGGATTTTAGGATGCATGTAGATGTGCCCCGGTATTGGACAAATGGGTTGGGTATTCATTCACCTCTAACTGGAAGTGGGAAAGACACAAGTGAAGAAGAGAGGGAACAAAATGTGGCATGTTTTATGAGCAGACACTGGGTGAAAACTACTGAATCTGCATATATTATAAAAACAAAAACACTTAGACATTTATGACATTTGGTTAGTCTTTAGACTTAAGAACATTTCAAATAGACTAATATATCTTTTAATAGGTGACCATTCTTTTCTTTACTTTTTTTAATGAGTTCAGATAACAAGAGAATATCCTTAAAGATATGGGGAAACAGGCCTATTTTTCCACTACTTTCCCTATGTGTCACATTCAGTCTCATGCAACATTTCAGAATTTATTTTTTAAACCAATTTAAACTTAGCCTTTTTAAATTCATGAGTTGTAGTAAAAGCTTTAATAACATTATAGTCGTTCAGCATGAGGGCCATTTTGTTTTAAGGCTAACATTCCTCTTTTCCTCTTTCACTACTTGATTCCTGCTGAATCTCTGTCCTAGAAACAATAGCCATGTTTACTTGGAGCTCATATTTAGTGAATTCAAGACAGCAGAAACACAGTACAAGTAACTGTTAGGCTTCATTTTATGTTTTCACTCAATAACCTGTGTTGAGGTAAACATATGGGGCCCTTGCCAATATCTACTTCTTAACAGAGGACCCACTTTCAGGCTCTGAAGATCCCTGTTCATGTTGCTTATACCTCTTACCTATCACTTTGTGTTCCTCTGTGCTACCAAAACAAATGCTCAATGACAGCAATATAGATGGGGCATAGTGCCCCTTATCTACTAGATACAGATGAATCTCCTAGGTACACAGTGAATTAATTATAAAAGGTTTTCTAGTTATGGCAATTTTCTCCCATTACTCATATAGACTGGAATTCTATATTTACTTTTCCGGGGCCAGCAGCTCCAAATAGGATTTTCTTCTGGGCACATTTTATAAGATTATACTGTGAATTTACTCTGATCAATGATTAGATTATATTAAGTCACTTGTGGAGCACCTTGGGACTCCAGAGGTTGTCATTCTTCAACTCTCATTACTTCTGCCCAGCATGGAAAATCGGAAAGGCAATGGCAGTTGAAGTTTAGTGACACCCTGGAGGACCACAGGTATTGAACTATCATTCATGATCTACTGCACCACGCTTGCTCAGTTTCTCTAACTGCTTTTCTGTATCATACCTGAACACATCATTCTTTTGTTTTCCTCTCCTAGGATCTGGTTGCCTGGATCAATACTGGCTTCTTGCATATCCCACATGCTGAGGACATACCCAACACTGTAACACTGGGAAATGTGCTTGGATTCTTTTTGAGACCTTATAATTTTTTTGATGATGATCCTTCCATATATTCTCCGGACAGTGTTTTCTTCACCAGTGAGCAAGACTTTACTTCCTGTGATGTCAACCAACTTGCATGCCTACAAAAAACAGCTGCATGTGTGCCCAACTTTCCTGCTTTCACGTACAGTGGTTTTCAAAATATGACCAAACATTAAAGCCTGTTATTTGGATGGTGTGCATTTGTCTAAAATTAGAAGGTAGAACATAAACAGTTCATTATAAAAACTATATATGGTGTAGACTGTATTATGTATGAAGAGAAGCTCTACCTGATTTTTTCTGTCAACTTTGAAATCCAATTCTTATGCTTTAAAAAAAAAGTTCACGTTTCTTGTATTTGCAAAGTGGATTTCTTGCAGTTCTTTTTAAGGGTTCAGATATCCCAATCAGATTTCTGCATTATAATTGATTTTTTCCACCAGCTGTGCTCCTATTTGTTTTTCACTATCTTTTTGAGATGTTAATAGAGGACCCTGCATGCCAGGAAAGTAGATTAGAACAGAAGAGGGGAATATATAACTTTCTATAGGTGCTGTACTGCACCTCTTACCATGTCTCAATACAGATCATACTGCCCAAGGGTTACGGGATTTACAAAAATGAAGGCATTTATTTTATAGTATACTCTAGATGCACTCCAAATTAAAGAATTAATCACATATATTATCTTCTGATGTGATCCTACAAACATGTTTATTGTGGGATCAACCTATATTATCACTGTGAAGTGAATTAGTGAGATGATTCATTATTCAAAATTGGAAACAGAATTATTTGGGATTTGGGAATGCAGTACCAATATTTGCATCTACACAATGAAATATCTTGGAGAAGACACCCAAGTCTAAACATGAAATTCATTTAATCTTCATATACCTTGAAATTATTTTTTACAATATTTTAAAATAATGTTGTGCATGAAACAAAGTTTTTGTACTGTGAACCATCAGAAAGCAAAGGTGTCACCATCCAAGCCACCCATAGGGACAGTTTTGGATGTTAGAATATATCAGGTTTCAGTTCTTCCAGAGCCTCAGCCAATGAGGACCCCACACACTTCCCCTCCCATCCTCAACTGAGCTCCTCCTCCTTGTCACCAATGAAAGTCCCCCTGCCCCCTAACCTCCTGAAAGTGTGGAGGGTAGAAGAACATCAAGAGGAGGAGGAGAGGAGGGGACAGACTTCAAGTCCATCCCCTCCTTGCCTCCTCCTACTTTGCAGTTGATGTGTCGTCCCCCCCCCCCCCATCCTCTCCTGTCTTGAGGAAGCAGAGGGACACCAAGAAGGGGAGGGAGGAGGAGGAAAAGGAGGCAAGGAGGGAACAGAGGGATATCAATTGCTGAAGAGGAGGAGGAGAAGGAGGAGCTCAGTGGGATGTAGGGAAAGGGGACAGTGCCTTCATTGGCTGAAGCCCTGGGATGTCCCGGGCAGTGATCCCTTGGGACACAGGACATTTTCCCAGAATAAGGGACTGTCCCTTAAAATCCAGGATGCCTGGTAAGCCTGTATCTCTGGCTTACCTATAAAGATATTGACTTCATCAATCTGTAGTACTGCAGGACAAGAAATGTTTTTTTATAGAATTGGTTTAATATTGATTGGGTATGTTCCTTTCTAAATAGAAGGTGATATTCAATTCTCAATTCAACAGGTGTTTTTGTCAGTGGCAGCCGTGCTCTATACTTAATAAGTTCTTAATGCTTTATTTAATGATGACTGCCTTAGCTTTTCATCTCTTTATATTGAGAGAGCATAGAATTTAGCTTGCCTGGAAGCCTAGAACTGTTTTTAAAAAACTGAAATGTGTGAAGACATGTTACAGTTGAGCAGAAGGCAACTGTATTTTGTCTACCCTCCAACCATCCCATTTTGGCAGGGATCATCCTAATTTATCCTCTGTCCTCCCACTTCCATTTAAAATGTCCTCCCTTCTCTCTCTTCCTCCCTTTGTCCTCAGCTTGCTTTAATCATTTCAAACTGAGTCCAAAGAGCAAAAGTAGTTATTATTTGCCACGCAATGTGCTTATGGCAGCTGCAGTTAAAGTAATTAATTCTGTGAGGTGCAGAAAAGAGAAACCCTTTCCAGTAGATTTAGGGAAAATATAACTTCTGCAGCCTCTCCTAGATTGTGTGTTCTTCCTCATAAATAACCTTGACTATTTGGACCACACTATAATGTTGTTTGTCCTGGTTTGCATTTGTGAAATGTTGAATGGTATGACCTTGCATGTGCTTAGTGAAGATGTATCTTTAATATTACTTAATGTACCCCATGGCTAATTCCTACAGTTAAAATTGATTCTATGGTTGAACTGTGGTATGATCCCATGTTGAGAAAACAACTTTTAACAAGGAAAAAAACAGAGAAATTGTATAACAGTTAAATCACTTGTTACTTTGTGTGAGTTGTTATTTGCCATATACAACTGTAGTATGCTTGTGACAGCTGCAGGAATTAATGTATCCCTTTCTAACACTTATATTGTCTAATTTGCTGTGAGTTTGCAATGTCAATTGTCTTGTTCAAGCTGAAACCTATTAACAAAAATAAAAAAAATAAAAACGAGTATGTCCTGGCTATTTGTAAACTGCCTGTTGAGATGATTGATGAAGTAATGAAAAAACAAAATTGTTGAGCAGAAACAAAGTTGTTTATATAGTCGAAGGCTTTTGACAATACAAAGTTGTTTTAAAGGTTTATCAGGAGTTATAAAATAGTAATGTTAATGTAATTTGGAATCAATATAAACTCACATCTTGCTATTTCCACAAGCGCTGTTATGCGTATTGCTGTAATGGATGCATGTCAACCAAAGTCAAATGACCTGGTATATTTGGCATCATTTTATCTTTAAAAAATCAAATTGCCTTTCGGTTTAGTAAAACTGAAATTGTTACATAAATGAGATTTTGTCACATCTGATTTTGCAGATGTCAGGATAAGTCAATCATCACTACACATGTCAAATTCAAACTGTAATTGCTTGTCTTTTTAAACAACAAGCACAACCACACACCTTTCAAATAGGCAGCCTGCCATATGTAATATGCAATTCAGACCTGATCAAGAAATATGTAACTAGATCCTAGATACATTGTACACATCTTCTGTTCATTATAAATTGCAAATGATATTAAATATATACCTTGATGACGTCTGATGGCAACATTCATATAGCAGCTGAAATATTCACTCTCTGGACAGAAATGGAAAGAAAGCTTGAAAACTTTTGGGAGACTAACTTATTCAAAACAGACATTTAATATGTATGTGGACATTTTGGCATCATCCCTAGACACTGTGACCTTGTCTACATGAGTCCCAAACCTGTATTTTGTTTATAACTTCTCCTTTGAAATTGCACTGAGATAATTCAGGGCAGACCAGAATAGTTAGTCTTTGGCCTTGGAGACTTCCATGATAATAATAATAATTTATACCCCACCACCGTCTCCCCCAAAGGGGACTTGGAATGGCTTACATGAGGCCAAGCCCGATGATAAATTACAGCAAAGAATACAAATCAATAAAATTACATCACAATGAAATAAATAAGACATTCAAGCAAAAATAAATATTGCAAAATAACATGACCAAGAATGATTGCTTCTCTGGTCTCCTAACAGGCCTTCAAAGACTTGGCTTGCTCTTGTGGGCCAAGGGGCTTATTGTAGGTAAGGATTTTGACAGCTCTATATTTTGCTAACTGCTGTTAAATAAACCTGTCATACTTTTCAACCACTGGACTACTTAATGCCTCTGTATTCTAAAAGAATCAGCCTCATTTAGCAGAATAAGTGGCCCATGACCAATTGGTAGCATGAAGTCTCCTATCCCTGAACTTTATTCATAAGAAGAAAACCAACCTGGCAGGACCAGTTATTAGAGACGTGAGTGCAGTCTAGCCAATGAATGCAAGCCTTTGACATGCTATGCTCCTCAGATATCCAGAACATCTTTATTCATGACTCCATTCAGAAATGTCCTTGGCCAGTGTGGTAGGAATGAAATCTGTTTGTCTAAGAAACAGAGATGGATGCATGGACATACCTGTGTGAACTCTGCAGTCCTTAGCAAGAGGACAGGTCTTGATAGGAAATCAAGGCCAAGAAATATATAAAGCTTAGCTTAGAAGATAGCACTGTGGCTCTTCAAATGTTACTAAACTGAGGCTTCCACCACCCCTCATGATTGACTCTGTGCATTACAGATCAACAACACCTATTATTTACATTCTGCAAGATATTGCAAGAATCAGTTTTCTTGAGGAGAAGCTATTTCTTAAAAAATGTGGATTTCTACTTCAGAATGCCTGCATATCTTTTTCAGATTGAGAATCTACATGGATGTGCTTTGAGATTATTTTCTTTTGATTCTTTCCTTACAGGACTGCTTTTTCACGAACAGGCCAAATTTGATGTATGTTGGTTTCTAGCCTCTTCCACCTCATGTTCACCAGCCACCATATATAAAATTAAAATCTCATTAAATACATGAAATGTGCCAATTCCTATATGTCTACTGCAAGTGTGAAGAAACCAACTATGAAGTCCTTTGTTGTCTGCCACACTTCTGAATTTTTGAAAAATCTGTCAAATTGGAGGAAATCTAACAAGTAAAATTAGCTGCTCTCTGCTTGAGCACTTTGAACTTTCCAATTAATGTAGCAATTACATTTTAAAAATTGAGTGCTTGTGATAAATATCAAGTATTCAGATAAAATTCACATGCAGGCTTAAGAACCGCTGACTAAGGAGATGATTTTGGTGATTGAAACCTATCATTTTATATGATGTAGCAACTTTGTCATGGGAATTCGAAGAAAAATAGATTATTATCTGAGACATTTTGTGTTGGTTGTTGTTGTAAATACCTGCAAGTCTTAAAATGTTTTAAATTTTAAAAAATCATATAATCTGAGTGCCGATTTTCAGAGAAAGATATGGAATTAATATCTTAGATTTGGAAATAGGCCTTCAGCAGGGAAAGTGGAGTGACAGCACCCCCCGCCCCCATGGCCAGAACCAAGCACAACCTCCAAGATGCCAAAGATGGGAAAGTCTATATATCTCTATCTATGTACAGTTGTCCGTCTTGTCAGTGTATAACGACATTGAATGTTTGTCGTATATGTGTTCTGTGATCCACTCTGAGTCCCCTTTAAGGTGAGAAGGGGAGAATCTAAATATTGTAAATAAATAACTGTGGATGACATGCTGTGATTTTTATATTACCAATACCATACTATAATTTGGTACTGCATTTCTTTACTGTTATGGAATAGGAAGCCAAGATTTAAGGGCTTAGTCCTTCAGATGCTATAGTATTAGAAAAACAAAGGATAGTATGCATGTTGAAGATTAATAAATGTATTATAGCTTGCATAGACTATTGCTGACTTTGAGTATCATCTGTAAAACTTAATTCAACAACAAATGTTTTAGTTTTCAAGGTGCCACATGACATGTTGTTGTGTTTTGTAACTCACATATCAAGTGCTGGTAGGAGAATACTAGGAGTTGTACCCCCCAAAAGTAACATTCTTAAGTTCTGGAAATTCACCCATTGAAATGGTAGTGGCAATAAGGTTTTGTTGGGTTATATCTACTATCTACTCCTGCATGCCAGGTGGCAGTCTACACTAGCTGTTGCAAGCCATTTATATTTGACTTTCATAACTTCTCTAAGATAACTTTTTATTATACCCCTAACTATGCACGTTACAGCTCTACTTTTGCTGAGCTTTTGTAGCTTTCATCCAAATGAACCTCCTTGTACAAACTGCTGCAGAGAATGTTGATGCTGTGTCCTTGCTCAAAACAACAAGGACTGGAAAGGGACCAATCTGCAAAGGTCAACACGTCTTGTTAGGAATACATTGTTCGTGGAAGAAATTATTTCCAGTAGATCAGGTGTATGTGATATATAATTAGCAGAAGCATGGTGGATGGTATTGGTATGACACCAACTTTCCAGCCATAAGTAAATTTTGCAATAAATATTCCTGGGGAACAGAATCGTATATCTTTCAACAATGCCCCAAATCCAGTTCCCAAAACATCTTTTATCTCCAGTGTCAAATTTAATCTGCTTTATCTTTCTCTGCTTACATAATAACATATCGGGTGACATTGGTGGTATGCTTAGCACATTAAAGTGGCAGCAAATCCAGGGATGTTTTTGAGACTTCCTGAATATATTCCAACTGTCTATGTGTCATTTTCTCAGAATGAGAAATAATTTCAGCTTGAACTGTACACGTTGCGATAAAATGACTGGCTGATGCCAACAGCATGTGGATGATCAGATCTGTTCAGGGTTGCATGGCTTTGAGCACGTAGCTAGCCGCCAGCTGGTCTGCAATGTCGAATGTGATACTTTCATTATACTACAGCTTCAGGTTTTGAATAGGACATAATTTTAGTAGCCAAGTATCTAGAAGAATGAAAGAATTATTAGATTTATATAGTCTTGTTTAGAGCGTGGAAGGCTACTTATTCAAAATAATTACATCACTTGCTGTTACTTGGAACAATATTTTAAAAATAACTAATTGAGCTGCTCATTGCTTCTTCATTTTAATTTTTTTTAAAAAAACATTGGATTGATAAGGAAATCTTGTAAAACTTATAAAATTCTTGTCAAAACACCACTAACATGCCCCTAAAAAGTAAATTTGAAAAGTAATGGAAAAATTATATTAATTGAATCAGTAAAGTAACTTCATCCAGCATATTATGTTACTCTTGAAATGCAATTATTCTCATTTCCAGCAAGTAATGCATTTCATTGTCATAGAAGAAGAAAAAAACATTAAAGCAAGCTGGCCAGTCAAACCTTTCTGAAGCAATAATTCCACGAGCATCAGTAGCCACAATTTTAAAAAGCCCCTAGATCTGACAGTGACTAATACATTTAAATGATTAATCCAGATTTGGTTAAAAGGAAGGAAAATAATCCAAAAAGGAATCAAGTGCCAAGGGGCTGCTGAAATTATCTGGAGTTCCAAGCAGGCAACATCTTAATTGTACTGCCTGGTGATCAAATAATGATTCAGAATTATAAATAAATAATGTTCATGAAAGAACAAGCTCTTTATTGATGTCAGGAGTTATGCCTTTAGTAAAACAAAGTTTGCAATGAAGAAAGAGAAAAAGTTCATAGCTTATATTTGGAAATCCAGTCTCATGGATGGAAATAAGAGTAGAGTGCTTCTTCTCCCTTAGTATATTCCCAATTTCTCTCTCACACACACTTATACACACCAACATTTCCTAAATGAAAATCAGGGAACAAGTGGCCATCAACATCAGCATTGTAGTCAAGCTGGCCAAAGTTATTAATGAAGTAGGACAAGTAGGTTAGAACATGCTGCAGGTGTTTGCTTTCACCTGAGGCTACTGGGATGGTCAAGATTCCACACCTCATCTCTTTCTGCTTAGTTAAAGGACTATAAACTACTTATATATTTTTGCAGCAGCTGTAAGCTAAGGTCAAATTGAAAAATGAGAGGAGGAGATACTGGAATATTTTAGGAGCAGCTGAAAAATTAGGATGACAGGATTAATCTTGATTAATATCTAAATATTGGGTGCAGTTGTAGGGTTATGTGCACACACACATAAATTTGAAACACCAGTGGAGTTAAATCCTCACCTACAGCAAAAAGGGTATCTGATAGGGTGCTTGGTCTCTCTTGTCCACTGGAATCAGATGGATAGCCAAATGTCAATTATATTTAGGCCTTAACAAGAAAAGGGCAGAATTATAGCATGACAGAGTTGGAAGAAACCACAAGAGCCACCCAGTCCTACCCCACAACATGTTTTTGTCATTCCACTTTCTTTACAAATTATTCATTTGCCTTCCAACATGCAGGAGAGATATTTCTCCTCCCACTGTTCGTTCCCTCATTTTCTTTTTATTGAAAAATAATCAATGGGAAATCTTTTTGTGAGAAAAAATATTACAGAACAAAATAAATTTCTATTCTTTCCTCCGCAGTCCCAAAATGGTAATGGCAGAAGAAAGGAATCAATACTGCCCATCTCAGCTCCTCCCCCCAGCACGGTGTCATCATTCTGTTTACAAACGGACAATGGGGATTCCCATTACACGTGAAATTTACCAATTTTGTCTGTCTCTACCTGGGGAATTGAAAAGGAAGTCAATTGACAATTGAGGTCTAAATCATTGGGGGGAAACCACACTTTAGAAATGGCAAAAGACTAGAAACCCATGGAATAAGTGTGCATCGTGTGATGGGCTCTGTCAGTAGCTGTTTCTAAAGTGTGTAGAAATGTGGAGTTTACTGCATGTGATGAACTCCTAAGTGAGTAGGAAAGGAGTTTTGTGCTTTTTTAGTTCTTTAGTTTTATTTTCATCCAGAGTTTGGAAACTCAATGCATATTCTTGTCTGTTCATTGAACCCTGCTAACTCTGCTCTTGTTCAGTCAATTGTAGGAAGCAGGAGTAAAGCTGCAATTTTACTTGGACACCACCATTATCTAGCTGCCCTTGGAGACCTCCAGGTTTAAAGTTATGGCCCTGGTCAGAAAGCACTTTTCCACTGCATAAGACTGCAAAAAGGCATCAACAGCCAAAGCTATTCCATGATCAAATGTGGGATTAAATTTAGGATAACATCAAGGACAAAACAGAAATGTCATGACTCCCTTCCCAGTGAGTTTTTGTGTGAATTTTGCGAATCACAAAAGGCTTTAGCAGAAAGAATGCGTGATAAGTAACATGACCTAATGCGATCATGCTAGATAGATATAGCTTTTTATCAGCAGGTGTTTCAAAAGTGAGAGCTAGAAACATGCTTTTAACAACCCATTTACATAATGATCTTCCATATTCACCTTTTAGTATCCTTATGCCCCTCTTTTGAAATAAAGGTGAATATATTCTGGAGATTTTAAAAGGCAGAATGGAAAACATATGTGAGACACACATACCTAATATAAGTAGGCACACATTTTCGTATCCGACAAAATTAATTTTGTTTTTCTTGTAGTCAGGTCACTGAAATACTTGCTTCTAATAAATTGATTTCTTGCTTACATATGTTGTGAGACAGCCTGTGTTTAGGCAAGCCTATCTTTACCATGTTATAGGGTAGAAAAGGATAGCTTAAAAAAATGAGATACCAAGATGTTGGATGTTTGTGTCTCTTAACATATGGCGCCAGTGTGATCCAGCCTTCTGGTATCAAAGGAAAAAGATTAATGTGTTTTACTGAGAGTCCCAGGTCCATCTGGTCTGGGACTCTCATTTCGACAGCAATCATTTCAATGACAGCATCAAAAGTCAGCTCAAGTGGTAACCCCATGGAGGTTTAGCTGTTCTGTATGATATAAAAAGTAGAGATGAATGGGATCTGTGACTGGCTTGTTTTTCCCAATCCTCACATTTCTTTGACTTATCCAAATGTGATCTTGTGCATTATTTTGAGAGGTGAAAGGTACATATCAATACTACAGATACTGTTTGAATAACTCTCCACTGGAACAGATGTGCAAGACTGAACTTAAAAAGCACAAAAAACTGGAATTGCAAATCAATTCTGCTTTCTCTTTCCATATTCTTTCCAAGGCAAGAGTATTTTTCCTATCACTCTTTCCATTTGTATATATTGATAGATTCATTGATATAGTTGTTGTTGTTTGTCTTCAAGTTGATTCCAACTTATGGCAATGCTACGATGACTCTATGTTGCGGCTTCTCAAGGTCACACAGTGGGTCTCCATGGCTAAACAGGGATTTGAGCCATAGTTTGCATAGTCCAATTTTAAAACCACTACATAATGCTATAGGACAATGCATGACTTGAACAACAAATCATGATGTCAAGTACATCCCAAGCTTTCAACATAATGTCTTGCCGAGATTTATACACAATTCTTTCAACACACCTTTCAGTCATTTCTGTTCTTATGCATGTGTATATGTGTGCATATATAATTTAAATATTGTTTTCAAAATAGGAGAGGTAGCATCGGTTTGGAACGATCAGTTTTTCTGAATATTTTGCCATTTTATATAGGTCATGCCATTGTACTATAGCATGACCTATATAAAGCATCCATGGATTTTGATATCCACAGAGGGTCATGGACCCAAACCCCAGTGGATACCAAGATTCAACTGGATAATGTAAAGCTTAAAATTAAAAGCACACTATATACTTCTATAATAGCTTCCTGGTATACCAATATGTAATCTAAGTGCAGAAATTTCTGGAGCTGAGAAATTCATTCCATTTGGATAGTAAAGAAAGAAACACATAAACTAGGGACAGGTGTTCCTTTTTCATGTTCACAGATGGTCAGGAAAAATGGGATGATAGACACAATGTATAAATAGTTTTAAAGACAATTCAGGGAGTTGAGCTAGAGAAAGTGCTGAGTGCATTTACCAAAGTGGGAGATCAAGTTCTTCATTTAGGACCTTATCATTGAGTTTTTACCCGTCCTAGGATGCATCTAGCAGCGTTTGGAGGCAGTGCATGCCAGATCCCATCAAACGACATAGAGCTACTTCTGGCAGGGCTCCATCTCCAAACTCTACTGGATGCATTCTAAGAATAGGCAAGGAGAACATGGGAGGCTTCCTGTGTTCTGTTGCCATCCACAGGGGAAGGTGGTGCTGTGGGGCATGGGACAAACAGAATCTCATGTTGTCTGCCAGATGAACCATGCTGCCTGGCAAATCCCCCTGCTGTCACCTGTGTTAGGCAGCTTCATGTGATAAGAGTTAGGATATAGTGAAAAGGGGGTGAGTTTTGAAAGGATCAACACCAAGGTTGGAATAGATATACAGTACGTGTTAAGGAAAAAAACCTCATGCTGGTGCTCATTATATGTAGGTGCTAATCAGTAAGTTTGGACCATACTATTTTAGGATACGTGCTGGCTCTCTCCATTGGGAATTGGAGAAGCCATGCTTTCTGAGGTTTGTGATGCATTCAAGTATTATGTAAGTTTGTTACTCTGTAGGATTTATTTTTGATGCAATGTTAGAAGTTTATGTTTTTGACTCTGCAGGAAAAGATTAAATGTATGTTTCCTTCTTCAGCTGTGAAGCTGTGAAGCTGCTGTGTCTTTGTTGGACTAGATTCTGCATAAACTGCAACAATAAGGTTCCTAGTACTCTGGGAACCCAAGACTTTACTGTAAAAATCCAATGGATTCTTTTACTTAAAAAATTAGAAACTTTTCATTATTACTATTTACTTTTCCTATATCCCAAAATCTGAGAACTCTTGCAAGATGCTGGCAGCCCAGTTGCATAAAATGTTTCTGAAACTAAATTATTTTTAAAATATTAAAAATGTTAGAAAAACAAATAAAACACACACTTCAATAACAAGCCTTCCTGTGTATGCATTAAAAACACGCTTAAACAAAAAAGTTTTCATTTACCAGCAAAAGGAGAGCAAAGAAAGTTATGGGTCAGTTATTGGTGGCTTCAGTATATCACATTCATTCTTCTTAAAAGTCACTATCCAAACTCTACTCAAGGGAAGTATTACACCAACAAGATAATTTAGCATCTTACCCTCATGATGCAATCCTTGATAGATGGATAGACAACTAAATAAATATCCCTTCAGAAATCATCTGAAGAATTCAACATAATTTTTCTCATGACAGTTAACTTGCATACAGAATGAGGAGAGCTTCATAGGATTTATTGAACAATGTGCATGCAAGATACCTTCCATTATATTGAAACATAAAATCCCTCTTTACATAATTTCATGGTTCAACTGGAACAGGTTTCCCGCTGGAAGCTATGCTATTATTTCCCTCTCACAGCTTATTTCAGCCTAATCATTACACAATGACTTTCCAATATACGGTATGACACCCTAAAGGAATATTAATTACAAGGCCACAGTCATTACCATACATGAATTCCAGTACTTGTCCCCAGTTGATCTGCAATGCTTGCATTTAAGATTATGTAGTATTTTTAGTATACTGCAGAATTAATACAGTTTGACACCACTTGAATCGCTGGCATAGCTCAATGCTATGGAATAATGAGAACTGTAGTTTTTACAAGATTGTATCCTTCTCTGCTAAACAGAGCTGGTGATTCATCAAATTACAAACTGTAGGATTCCATAGCACTGAGCTAAGCAGTTAAAGTGGTGTCAGACTGTAGATGCACTCTTAGACTACACTCTGACAACCACTTATTTGGTGGTCCCACTCAACTTAACAGGATGAATTTTGAGTAAATGCATATGAAGCTGCAAAATAAGGTCTAGCTCGAACAAGTATCGGTGCTCTCTGTACAACAGCATATTCACAGTGTTGCCAGGAGCCAGTGTTATGAAGTGGTTTCCAATATTTGCTCATCTGTATTATCCAACGCAGTCTGCTTTCTGCCCGGATCCACTGCTGTTTCTCTAGGCAGTCAATATTTTCAATACATTGTGATGTTTTGGTGTTAAATTTGTAAATACAGTAATTACTACATAACATTACCTTGTATTGTACTGCTTTCTCGGTCGATTTAGAAAATATTAAAGTAATTTGATGTTTTATTAGGCTTTTTCTTAACTTCTTCTTATTATCCAACATTTTTGCTTATCCAATGTTCTGCCGGCCTGTTAATGTTGTATAAGTGAGACTCTACTGTAACTCTAAAAATTTTAGTCAAAAATTCACCTCCTCAAAAAAGCAGGGTCAACGTATCAATTGGACAATGTAAGTCTTATACTGTAACTCTTCATCAAGAAAAGAACCACACTCTCCTCTGAATAGATGGGTGAAAAGCAAGAGCTTAGTCAATTCCTGGAGAACCTAAAAGAAGCACTAACTTCCTTCCTATGTCAACTTTCTCTGCTGCAATGCCTCTTCTGGCCCTTTTGAATGGTTGGACAGGCAAATGGTATTGGTCAGGGACAATTTGCCACCTGGGGTAGTGCTGGTGCTTTTTCCTTTCTGAGGAATGCCCCTTGACATATACGTAGGTCATATCAAAATCCACAATTTTGGCTGCAAATCCTGCCTTTGGCTTACACACAAGATCAACTTATACATGCATATAGAGGACATCTTTATGTACCGTATATACTGGTGTATAAGATGACTGGGTGTATAAGACGACCGGTGACTTGTGCGGTAAGGCTCCAAGCGTAGTAATGAAAAGAAAACTCAGGATTCATTCATCCAAAACATAAGTCTTTTATAGTCCATATAAATGTTCGTGTATCAATTTCAAATGTCCCAAATGGGCTTAGTTCATTGTAGATCCATAAATTCAAATGCAAATCATATAATTCAATGTTTTTGACGTGAGTGTACAATCCTCCGTAGTATTCTCAAGTAAACACCATATAATCCAAGACAATTGTCTATATTCAAAGTAAGATTAGGTTGAATCCCAAAGAAATATGGTAATATTCCGTCATGAGCCACTGGAGAAATTATCGAGAGGTCATAAGCCGATGTCGAGGTTGACGAGAGGCCTCCTTACACTCGTTTCGAACTGATCCAGTCTTTTTCAAGGCCATGAATGGCATTTGCCATGAATCTACACTAGATGAAGATACGGACCTCTTTGAATTGAATGAATATGTGCTGTGCGGCGTCTACTTAGACACTACTTCTATGTGAACGTATTTACCACGGAGCTGACATTTATGGCCTTGAAAAAGACTGGATCAGGTCGAAACGAGCGTAAGGAGGCCTCTCATCAACCTCGACAGCGGCTTATGACCTCTCGATAATTTCTCCAGTGGCTCATGATGGATTATTACAATGACAATAATCATAATAGAACCCTAGAGTTGGAAGGGACCCCAATGGCCAGGGGGGAACATACATCCAACCCCTCATGACAGGTGGCCATACAACTGTGCTTAACAACAACAACAACAACAGACCTCTAGAGTTAGAAGAGACCCCAATGGCCTTCCAGTCCAACCCCACTCCTGCCAGGCAGGAAGATACCATCCAATCCCTCCCAACAGGTGTCCATCCAGCTCAGGTCCTTCAGGCTCCTGCAGCCCTCCCTCCTCTCCAGATGTTTGTCCTGGAGCATGTAGGGGGCCAGGAGGCAGCCAGGAGTGGGGAGAGGGACAGCAGGGGTGGGAGGAGATGTCCCCCTCAGCTGCTTCCACTCCACCCCCGCCTCCCTTGCCATCCTTGAGCAAGCCTGAGGAGAAGGAGCATGAGGCCAGGTTACCGTAAAGAATGGCTGGGGTGGTGGCCTCCTGGGCTGTCCCCACCTCCTCGTGAGCCTGAAGCAGCTGCTGTGAAAGCCAAAGCCGGGGGTGGCTCCGCCCCCCCCCCCAGCTTCCAAAACCTTGAGGGGCGAAACCTACGTAATGGAAACCGGCGAAAGCTGAATTTTGGCCCAAGAACGTTCTGGGGAGCAGGCTACGGACAGAAGAGGACCCTTCCAGGGCCCCCCGCCCATAGAACAACTAGAAGCCAGGCTCATCCTATTGATAAGACCGCGATTGCCATAACACCCCCCCGTAACATCTTCAAATAGGGAACATCAGCTCGGCTAGGAAGTGTGCTCAAGGACACCTGATGCGGACAAATCGCCAGCTAGGACAACCTTCCCTTTTCACGGGGTCTGTCGCAAACTGGATGCTCCGCAAGCCTATGGGACCGGGACAGGGGAACATCAAACCCTGCGCATCCCCCGACCACGGCCACACCAGACCTTGGAGAAAGAATTCCAATAATTACAGGAAGAGGAACTGGTAGAGCTAGAAGCCGGCCAACAAACAGAGGCTGTGGGAATCAACGGAAGTTTTACTCCTCTCCCAATCTGCGACCCATTCCCCGACAGAACACCTACTCTCTACCATCTCCTATCTTTTCATCCCTCCTGCTTCTCAATGCAAGATCCATACTAAATAAATCAGCCACCGTAAGTGAGTATATCACTGAGCAAAACGCAGATATCACCTGCATTACCAAGACCTGGAAGCCTGGAGGGGGACAATATACCCCTCCGCGAGCTGTCCCCTCCAGGCTTCCAGATGCTCCATCAACCCAGAATTGGAGGCAGGGGAGGAGGAGTAGGAATACTGGTCCAGGACCACATCTCCATAACAGCTGTACAGACCCCGGAGATCACTGGCATTGAGTGCCTGGGAATTACCCTAAATGCCAAGGAGAGCCTGTCGATTCTTTTAATCTATTGTGCACCTGGGGCCCCGAGGGAGAGTACCTCCAAACTACTTGACCTTGTTGCAGACTGGACCCTTAGATCGCTGAGACTCATTGTGCTAGGGGACTTTAACGTACATCCAGACATGACTACGTCATCTCCCCTAGCAAAGGACTTCATCCATTCCATGGACACTCTAGGTCTTTCATTAATGGAATCCGGCCCCACACACCAGGCCGGGCACACCTTAGACCTAGTCTTCGGATATGGGCTAAAGATTACACCACAAGCAACAACGGAGGTCCCCTGGTCAGACCACTTCACCCTGAAGGTTAACATCTAAATTCCTCTACCACCAAGGATAGATCCAGAACCTATCCTGGCATGGCAGAAGAGACTCATCGACCCTACCAGATTTGCATCGGCCATAGAGTCCGTGGAAGTCCCCGGAGGTACCCTTAACGACCAAGTAGAAAGGTGGAATGTAGCCCTGTCTAAGGCTATCGACCAAATAGCTCCTAAACGCCTCTTCCGACCACGCAGTTTCCGCTCTCCGTGGTTCACCAAAGAACTGAGGTCACTGAAGTGCAAACGGAAACAACTGGAGAGTGCCTGGCGGCGGAAACCTAGCCAGACATCAAGAACAGCCTTCAGAAACATGCGCAAGACATACGAGCGGGCCACAAAAGAGGCAAAGAAAATTCACAACACCTCCTAATAACAGCTGCGAGATTGCGCCCCAGCGCAGATTTTCAGGATTGTCCGAGATTTGGTCACCACCAATCCGCAGCCAAAAACCAGGGACACTCCAGCCATCTCAGCAGAGGAATTCCAGGAATTCTTCATAGAGAAAATCACCGCTCTTCGGCTAGACCTGCTATCCGTGCCTGAAGATACGAGTGAGAGGGTAGAAGAACTACATACACCAACTAACCAGATATTTGACCACTTCAAAGCCCTGGACCTGGAGGCAGTTAATAAAATCATCTCCACAGCACGGGCGACTACCTGCTCCACGGACCCTTGCCCATCCCATCTAGTTAAGGATTGCGCAGAGGGGCTCTCGATTCCCCTGATGCAGATAATAAATCACTCCCTGGAGCAGGGAATTTTCCCGGATGCATTGAAATAAGCCTCAGTCCACCCACTCTTGAAAAAAGCCAATCTGGACCCAGCGATGCCAGCGAACTACCGTCCCGTCTCAAACCTCCCGTTTCTCAGTAAGCTGATCGAACGCGTGGCAGCAACCCAGCTACAAAACTTCCTTGAGACATCAGAGGGCTTGGACCCCTTTCACTCAGGGTTCTGCCCGGGCACGGACCGAGACCGTCCTGGTGGCCATCTCGGACGATATCCGCTGCCAACTAGACAAGGGAGGCTCAGTAGTTCTGGTATTGTTGGACCTTACCGCCGCATTTGACACGGTGGACCATGATCTGCTGATACGACAACTTGCCGCCATAGGGATACAAGGAACAGCTTTAGCTTGGCTTAGCTCCTTCCTGCGCGGACGTAGTCAGCGAGTTGAATGGCTAGGCCAAACATCTAGGAAATCTCTCCTCGAGTGCGGAGTGCCCCAAGGCGCCATATTATCACCAACGTTGTTTAACATCTATGTTCGGCCGTTGGCTGGTATAGCAGCCTTACACAAGACCTTGACCTTGGCTTTCAAAGCCCTACGGGGCAAACATACCTAAAAGACCGCTTGTTGATGCCTGCTTCTTTGGAAAACAAGAACTCGATGCCACCTGGACCAGAGAGCCTCCCCCCGTTCTTTGACCTGCCCCAGTTCCCTGACTGCTCTGAAGACCTGGCTATTTAGGAAAGCCCATGGTTAATGCAGAACCAGGAACTCAAATACCGAGCCTGGCCCCTGCATTTAACCACTGAATATTTTAATCTAGTTTTAAATACTCTATTTTAATTGTGGAATTTGTTGTGTGTAAGTCGCCCGGAGCACTAACGTGGAGGGCGACTCAGAAATAATAAAGTCAGTCAGTCAGTCAGTCAGATTTCACAGCAGCTGCTCCAGGCTTGAGGAGGCCAGTACCAAGCCAGTGGTGACAGAGCCAGCACAAGGCTGGCCACAGTGGAGATCAGCTTGGTGCTGCCTCCACCTCAAGCCTGGAGCAGCTGCTGTGAGAGCTGAAGCCAGAGGGAGGGGGCAGAGCCAGGCCATGCCACACCCACCCCCCGGCTTTCACAGCACCTGCTCCAGGCTCGCGAGTAGGTGGGAGCAGCCCAGCAGGCCACCACCCCAGCCGTTCTTTAAGGTAACACGGCCTCACACTCCTCCTTCTCACCCCTCCCTCCTCCTCTTCCCTTGCTCCTCCTCCGCAGGCTGCGCTGCTCGGGGATGGCGAGGGAGGCGGGCAGCTGCCCACCCACTGGAGCAGGTTTCGGCTCCCATAGCAGCCGAAGCAAAATCCAAAGGGACCCCACAATATCCGATGTATAAGACGACTCCCCATTTGGAGATGATTTTTGGGGGTTCAAAAGTCATCTTGTACCCCGGAATATATGGTACCCTTCATGTGAGGTAAAAAGATTTCTCATGCTGTGAACTGAATTTTAGTTAATCAAATTGGAACAATATAATTTCAGTGTATTTCTTTTTCCAAAATGTGCAAACTTCCTCATATTTTGCATAGAAAGAATGGCAAGTTTTAAAATATCTGAATGTTGCAAGAAGAGAAACCGAGAGATTTTCCCATCCCATTCCCGAACTCCCAAACCACCCAACTGTTGAATGCAGATAATTGGCATTCACGAGAGAAGCAGGTGCACTGCATTCCACATATTGCTCTATTTAAAGCTTCAGAAAGCTCAGAGATACATCCACAGACTCAAATATTAAATCTGTATTGTTTAGACATACAACAGAGGAATGGCACAAACAGGTACGCTGTTAAGAAGCCAAATGTTTTAGACATATTATTCATGTGTGTCTATGACTCTCTCTCTCTCTCTCTCTCTCTCTCTCTCTCTCTCTCTCTCTCTCTCTCTCTCTCTCTCTCTCTCACTCACTCACTCACTCACTCTCTCTCTCACTTTGTGTGTGTGTATTAACATATAACCTGGAGATGCATCTAGTTTTATGCTTTAAATTTGTTTTCTGTATTTTTCTAATTTTATTACAACCACAACTATTATAAACCTAATACATATGAGGTTTTAAATTCCCCCTCCCTTCCTCAAGAATCATTTCTGTAGCTTTTAAAATATCCTTTGCAAAATAAAAATCCTTTTCTTCTAAAGGAAATGTCTTTAAAATGAGCAGCCATAGCAAATTTGTAAGAAACCAATGTGTATGTGAAGATGATAGTCTTTTTGATCAGAAAGCCAGTCCTTCTGTGTTTGATCTGTGTGTGCACATGTGTGTGCAGTCATACATGCATGCTTAGTGGGGAGAAAGCAGCTAGTTTCACAGAGATTAATTTTTTCTTACAAATTGTTAAAATTTCATTAAATAAGGCTTAGTGTTGTAAACCTTGTGTATTTATTGCATTTATATAGTACATTTTTGTCAAAGAGAGATCCAGAATGGATTGGAGGATAGCAACAGTAATATTCCTCTGAATAAACCTGCCAATACATTCCTGTGAGAAAGTTGTCCTATTAACAACATAGGACAGGGTTGTCGTAAATGCATCTAATTTGCATATTGTGGAATTATTAGAATTATGCACATTATATATATTCTAATTAATCAATATATTTTAGACTTTTTTGCCATTTTTACAGTAACTACAGTTTAAAGAGGACTACCGTACTGTATATTTAGTTTGCCATTGCCTTTCTCTGAAAGTAAACTATGCAGCAAATTTCAAACACTGGTTTTCTTGATCAATGGGTCTGTGATCCTGGGAGCTGAAATGGAGAGGGGAGAGGGCCAGTCCCACCTAAAAGGGTCACCCCCTGTGGCTGCTGCTGACATTTATTCACCGAGGCATTCAAAAAGGTCTTTTGCCACACTAGTTGGGGAAGAGGAGGTATGGTATTCATTCTGATTTAAAAAAAATAGGCATGTGGTTTGACTTCTCTGTTTTGCAAGGTCTAAATCCAGGCATGGGTCCTATATAAGAGAAGAGCAGGGCATTAGATAAATGCATAAGTAAATCTGTTTGAATTGATTGTTGAATTTTTGGAAGCCAAACAGGGTCAGGCTTGGATAATACTTGGAGAGGACATCTCTATGGAATACCAAATGCTGCAGGCCAGTGCTTATCAATCCCAGTTGTTTTTAGCCTTAATATCTCAGAAATCCTAACAGCTGGTAAACTGGCTGGGATTTCTGGGAGTTGTAGGCCAAAAATATCTGGGGACCCCAGTTTGAGAACCACTGCTGTAGTCCAATGGCTCTCGCAGCTTGGGCCTCCAGAAGTTTCGGTCTTCATTTCCCATAATCACAGATCCATTGATCAAGAAAACCAGTGTTTGAAATTTGCTGCATAGTTTACTTTCAGAGAAAGGCAATGGCAAACAAAATCTGAACAAAGGTTTTCCTATAATAGAGTTACCATTAGTCAAAGTTTATTTGAAGGCACGTAACAGCAATGAATACCAGGGGCTTTAGGCTCCATTGCAAAGATAGGAACTGGCAAAATTGTGTCTTGAGTATTCCTTAGAACATAAGAACATAAGAAGAGCCATGCTGAATCGGGCCTCAGCCCATCTAGTCCAGCATTCTGTGTCACACAGTGGCCCACTAGTTGTACACAGGGATCTCTAGCAGAAAGGAGGGCAAAACACTCACCTGCTCCCGACCCCCCACAACCAGTACCCGGGGAAAATCCTGCCTGCCTCCATCAACACAGAGGTGGCACTTGGATGTCCATTTCAGTAACTACTGATTCCCTTGGTATCCATGAATCTGTCTAATCCTGCCTTGAAGCTGTCCAGGCTGACAGCTGTCACAACCTCCTCTGGAAGTGAGTTCCATAACCCAATGACCCTCTGGGTGAAGAAATATTTCCCTTTATTAGTCCTAACTTTCCTACCTTGGAGCTTTAGGGAGTGCCCCCTAGTCCTAGTGTTGGGTGACAGAGAAAATATTTTTTCTTTATTCACCTTTTCTATCCCATGCATGCTTTTATACAGTTCGATCAAGTCACCTCTTAAACGCCGTCTTTCAAGGCTGAAAAGACCAAGGCGTTGCAACCTGATTTCGTAAGGGAGCTGCTCCATCCCTTGGATTATTTTTGTTGCCCTTCTTTGTACCTTTTCCAGTTCCGTTATATCCTTCTTGAGGTGCGGTGACCAGAATTGTACACAGTACTCCAGATGTGGCCTTGTTTAAGAAAAACCTATGAACATGTCAGAGAGTCATCCTAAGTCAACATTCGACTTGAATGTACACACACACACACAACTAATTAAGAAAAATCAATACTTATGTAGTCCGAATGATTCAATGGATTTACTTAAACTGGAACTAGCAGGTAGATTTTTAAAATCTACAATTAAATCAACTGGGAAATTTAAAAAACCCTACACAAACACACACACACACACACACACATGTAAGTCTTAAGAACTTGTTTTACATTATTAATAAGATCTGCAAGTCTTATGAACTTGATTTACATTATTAATAAGCTCTGATATTAGAAAAACATTAAAACTTTTACATAATAAAAACTGGTTTTATTAGAGAGAAGACGGAATATCATCACAAGAATAAAGCAAAATAAATCAACAGGTTGAAGACTGTGGCCTCTTGGGATATCGATTCTGGCAAACTGCACTCATGTCTAGTGTATTTGTCTGAACGCTAATCACTGGCCTGCATATATTTTGTGATTCCCTTGAAACAATATCTTTCCTACCAGCTGCTCATGGAATCATAACATATGGTGAACATCTTAGTGTCTCAGACCTTTCAATTTTCATTACTATTCTTCAGCTAACTTGGATTTCAGTTAAGGAGTGTACAGTACAACCTTGGAATCATTGAATCAGAGAGATGGAAGGAATTACAAGGTCTACCTGCACCAACCTTCTGCCATGAAACACTGCTAAGGCACCCCTAAAAGATATCTTAACTCTCAGAACTCTGCATGTTGTCAAAGGCTCAGAACTATGTTATTTTAGTATTATTTAATGAACCATTTCAGTAGCTGCTCTCAAGTTGAGGAACTATCTTCCATGAGAAGTTTACTTGGCTTCTCTTGTATGTCTTATGTATTATTTTACTTTATTTACATACCACCTTTCTCCTGAAGTAAGACCCAAGACAGACAATATCAGTTGAAAAGAATTTAAAATGGTATACAATTATTTTAAAGATATACAAAAGTTAAAAATTTAAAAAATGGAACACACACCTCAATTTCCTTTCTGGGAATAATTTACATATGAAAAGCCTGCTTGAATAGAAATGTCTGCCTGTCAATTTTTTTTCTGTGTCAGGAGCGACTTGAGAAACTGCAAGTCGCTTCTGGTGTGAAATAACTGGCCGTTTGCAAGGACGTTGCCCAGGGGACACCTGGATGTTTTAATGTTTCACCATCCTTGTGGGAGGCTTCTCTCATGTCCCTGCATAGGGAAACGGAGCTGACAGAAGGAGCTCATCTGCCTTCTCCCCAGATTTGAACCTGTGACCTGCAAGTGTTCAGTCCTGACAGCACAAGGGTTTAACCCATTGTGCCACTGGAGTCTCCTCACCTATCAGTGAAAGGAAAGCAGGGAGGGTGCCAGCCTAGCCTCCCAAAGGAAAAAAAAGTTGTAGAGGGCGAGAGGGCAGGAGAAGCCACTCGTGTTCTCACCAGGTGGGTTAGTGATGGTGACAGAACTGATACAAAACCCTCACCTGTAAATCTTAGAACACTGGCTGTTAAATCCAGAGCCTGGAGATGGCTCGAGTATACACACCTTGCTGAACCCACCGCAGTGCTTCTTTGGTACTGCTTTGGCATCCACATGATCCAGCCAAGCCGAGATTACATCAGACCCACTGGACCATCACTTTGGCTTCCTCTATGCCTCTCCATCTCTTATTTGCAGTCTAACCTCTCATTTCTTTAGTCATCCCGCCCATATCATCAGTTTGCACAAACTGAAATGAATTCATTAACCTGGGGCATCAAGGTCATATTCACCAGAACTATATCAATTATACCACCCAGGTTGGAGAGGATCAAATTGCTTTCATTTACAAACTGTCAAGAGTGGTCTACTCTACATGATGCTCCTGTGGCATAGAACAAAAAGTCCTCGGGCACTGCAGATAGCTCTGTTGCAGATCGTTGTGCAGATGCAAGTGCAACAGAAAATAATGATTCCTTTGATACCACTAGTGTCACAGAATAGGCCTGCATGTTTCATCAAACTCATTCCAAGTTTTCTGCCACTGATGCTGCAGTTCTACCATTTTCCCTAATGATGCATGGAAAACTGAGCTCTGGGTCACTAGGAGGCTCACTTTTCATATATTACTTCATGGGAGGACATGCCTAGGAGCCTTGCATTTTCTCTATTCCCAAAACCAGTCAAGACAGCAAGAAACTCCCTAACAGTCATCAATAATCTATTGGGTCCATAAACCCCATGGAGCAGGTTGTTACAGGTCTGACAAATTTTCCTCAGCCTATTCATATAACATCAAAAAGGGCATATAAGCTGGCAAAACATATAGGCTGTAGAACATAGAGCATAAGATCAGTATCAGTGTCTGCTAGTTTTCTGTCTTGGAACAAAGGCTAAGGTTTCAAGTCTGGGAAGACTCGTAGATAATCACTTTAAACCATGATTCCCAAACTTTGATCCTTTGGAGGTTTTAGATTTGCTTTTTGAGTACTGTTGGCAAATTTTCAAGCTATGGGAGGTTGAATCTATGGCTGCAGAATATGTGGATATGTAAATTGTTTTGAAAATAAATGTATTACAGTATGTGTAGCAAGTTATTTGTAACTAATTATTTTCAAATTATCCAAGTGAGGGCAGAAAGACTGATAGAGCTGTAGATGGGGAGCGATGACAGGAAAATTGATTTTCTCTTTCAGGTTGAATAACCTGTGGTCTTCCAGTGGTTCCTGGACTTTAGTCCCCATCATCTCTTATGATTAGCTCGTATATGGGTTAAGGCTGATAGGGATTGCAACCTATCAACATCTGGAGGGCTACAAATAGCCGACTCTTTTTTCTAAACCATGGACCAGTTCTAAAAAGAATGTCTCTTTTAAAGAACACCAGTCTTTCTTTGCCTTGATTTAAAAATTCTGCTATGTAAAATACATTCTTTATTTTCTCTCTTCAGTGACAGTTCCATATTCCCAGTATCTTGTACCCCTTCTTCTTTTGATTGCCTGGATTGTAGGTTGTGTACTGACGGTTTATTTTGTCTTTTCATAAAAGAAGGTAAGTAATTTTCTGTTTTCATTGTTGTTAATTCCGGTCAAGTCAACTTTGATTTATGGTGGTCCTATGAATGAGAAAACTCAAAAACACTCTATTGTCAACAGCCTAGGGCTTTAGCTTCCTTGATTTAGTCTATCTACCTGTAATGTGGTCGTTCTTTTACTTTTGCCTCTCATTTTACCAAGCATGATAATCTTCTCAAGTGAGTCATGTCATATCATGACATGCCTGAAGTAGATTGATAGAATCACAGCATAGTCAAATGTATAGTTTTACATGCTCTTTAGCCATCCTTGTCAAATAATGCTGGTACCTCACCAAAGTACAACTCCCAGGATTCCATGGTATTGAACTATGACATTTAAATGTACCTTATTTGTATTTGATTTCTCCGAGTTACCACTGTATGTGCACTATAAATGTTATAACTACAGTTTCTAAATTATTGTTTTGTTATGCAGGAACGAAGCCTTTTTGGAAATCCCTTGGAACAAAATGAAGATGCCTATTTCTTATTTTGAAAACACACCATGAAAATTATAATCCAAGAACATTACAATAAAGTTGCAATACATGTACTTTCTCCGCTTAAAAATGACCCAATAACAAGAGCAGTTTCTAGATTTTGAATGAAATTTTCATTGGATGTTTTATGATAGAAAAAATGTTTGCACATCTTTTTTATTTTGGCACCCAGCCTCTCCCCTCCCAACATTTCTGTGTCTGATCTATTCAATGACATCCTGAAAATGCCACTCTGGTTAGAAGTATAAATTAATTATTGTGGTAGTTTTCATTTGGTGAATGAAAGTTAATTTTCCTGCACTATGCCTCTAAGAAACAAGTCACCTCATTCATATTCATTTTATTACACAAAATTTAGAAATAATGACCCGAATTCCTATAAAAGTCTCCAAATAATTGCTTACTATATAATTTATTAGTTTTAAGTGTACAGAGTTATAGAACACATGGTTTTTTAGGTGTCGCTGTATTACAACTTCTGTCAACCCTAGCCAGTGTAGCCATGCACACTGCCAAAAAGTTTGTTTTTCTATGGTGGTGGAGCTGTTGTACCCATGCCCTATTTAGTGAACTTTCTATAAGCATCTGGCCCTCAGAATTTCCTATCCAATCATCAGCACAGCAAAAACACTTTCTTCAATACTGATTTGAAACTGTACTAAATGGTTAGTGTAGATGGTGCCTTCCTCAGGCCTTTTCAGCACTCCCCACTTCCTCCTCCCTTCTCTTCCAAGCTGTAGAACCAGCATTGATTCATAGATATGATGACACAGGTTTTAAGAGTGAATTTTTGACCAAAATTTCTCAACTTAATAGTCATGGTAAACTATCAATAAAATTAAGAACAGTTAAAAATAAAACTACAGTATTAAAGAGAAGAACAATGAGTGTAAACAAGAGAGCAAGTAAAAGTCACTTTGGCTCTGGGAAGTGAGCCATCAATGCAATTGTTTTGTGTGCCTTCCAATCATTTCCAAGTTATGGTGATCCTAATGCAAACCTATTACAGGGGCCCTTTGCACACATCTGTATAAAATCCACATTATCTGCTTTGAACTGGGGTATATGGCAGTGTGGACTCAGATAACCCAGTTCAAAGCAGATATTTTGAATTACCTGCCTTGATATTCTAAGTCAGTGGTTCTCAACCTGTGGGTCCCCAGGTATTTTGGCCTATATCTCCCAGAAATCCCAGCCAGTTTACCAGCTATTAGGATTTCTGGGAGTTGAAGGCCAAAACATCTGGGAACCTACAGGTGAGAACCACTTTTCTAAGTTATATGGTTGTATAGAAGGGCCCTTGGTTTTCTTAGCATGATTTGCTCAGGGCCCTTCATGCCTCTTAATCCAAAATATCAAGGCACATAATGTAGAGGGATCCTCAGAGAGGGGTATATATTTTGCTTCCCCCATTGCTAAGATAGTGTGCCTTGCCCAAGGTCACCTAGTAGCTTTTCATGGCCAACCAGACATTGTTGTCTACCTTTGAGAAATTATCATGGAACATGTACTTTAAAATTCACAGAAACATGATTTAGTTTATGAGAAAAGAATGCACATACCTAAAATGTATAATAAAATGCATATATACACATATATTTAAAATGCATTCACTGTACAGTCACATACTAATCTCTGGTAGAATGAATTTCAAGCTGGAAATTATAGAACCATAATGAGGGCATGTTTTGTGAGTTTGCACACCGCTATTTTGGAGTTGAGAGAGATTTCAAACCCTTATACTCCATTTTAAGACTGTTACAGACAACTGTCTTTTGACCTTTTCCATCCTCATCTGCTTTTTCTCTTCTCCAGGTTTTGCTTTGTTTTTGATTTTCATAACAATCAACAAGGTCATGTATTCTGGAGAAGCCACACACTTGTTCACAACTTTATGATGGTATAAAAAGTTCGCTTTAATTTTGTTTCTCCCCCTAATGGACCAATATGGTTTCCTACAGTTTATGTGTGTTATGTGGATCCATCTTTGATGCACAAAAGCTGACAGTGATGGCAAAATACAACACCTTCTGAACTCTGCGAGTGCAGCATTTTTTTAAAAAATGAAGCAGAGCGTTTGAGGATTGGGACATCCATAGGGATCCCAAGATGCTTGTTTATAAAGCTATTGTCTTTCCTACTCTATTGTTCACCTACAAAACATGGACTGTCTACAAATGTCACTTCTGGAAAGACTCCGTCAGCAAATCTCTTGAGAAGACAAGCAGACAAATGCCAGCATTCTGGAAGAAGCATAGACCACCAGCATTGATGTAATGATTCTCCACTATCAGCTTCACAGAACTGGTCACGTTGTCCAAATGCCCGTTCACTGTTTCTCAAAGCAGTTACTTTACTCTCAGCTCAAAAATGGAAAACTGAATACTGGTGTATTGTAAAAGAGATTTATATATAGGCTTTAAACATGAATTTCAGCAAATAATAAATGTCATGCAATCAGATAACAAGCAATGTCTGCTGAAATTTCCTCTTTCCCATAATTATGAAAGGTACACAAAATTTTCACTCTAGCAACCCAACTTTTTCTCTTACTCTATTAGAAGCTTGTTTAGTATGAGTGCTTCATTCCAGTATTATCAATGCAATATAATCTGTGATGTCCATCCGAGCTTTCTAGACTACATGCCCTTTTAGTAATATATTCTGTCACACACGTTTCAATGTAAGTTATGACTTCAGTGAAATAAAATGTAAACCAGAGTCTCAAACCTGCGGCTGTATCTATTTTTGGACTTTTTAATAAAATCTGAACGCAATTTATCATATTTGCCGCCACATGGTGGTGCTATATGTTTCTGAAATGACTTTTTAAGGAACCATATTTTATACATAACCTGTAGATGGCATAGCCTTTGCAAGGGTACAGATGCTGTTTTCACAACAACAATGGCAAAATGTGACAAATGTTTCATTTCTAAATCTTAATGGAAAGTAGAAGACTTAATTAAAATCTTGGAACCTGAATTAGAAGTGTGAGTCAAAATATTTTACTAGTGTGAAATAGGTTTGTGTTCCCTAAAGTCCTGTTTACAGCACAGAAAGATTCACAGAGATTCAGAAAAAAAGATTTAACCCAAATCCAAAACAAATGCCAACAATTACAATGCCATATGTTTTCCAAAGGGAACTCCACACTGTGTAGAACCCCATGTTTTCACAAATCATGTTGACATTCACAATCCTCAATTCCTTCTTTACATTTGGCCCCCTTTAAACAAAATGGCTGTCTTTCTGCTATCATTTTGGTGGTCCCTCTTTGTATGAACCATACTCATGGACAGAACCAGAGCGTCATAGAATAATAGAGTTGGAAGAGACCACATGGGCCATCCTCCCCTGCTGTGTAGGAAAAAGAGCAATCAAAAGAGCCTTCAGACTAGAGACTATAAAGCTTTTGAGAATTTTATTAGCATAAGAATGGATCTGTTGTAAAGGCTATCTGACTTGACTGTTAGCCATTGGGGGTGGGACCTTTAATTATTTCATATTGGTAACATTCCTTGTAAATCTTATTTATGCCATTGCAATTCACCAGCAGGATTCTAGATTACTATTCACTACCAGTCCTTTAAATGTGAAGTTATGACCATACTGATCGGAGCCCCCAGTGGTGCAATGGGTTAAACACTTATTTATTTACTTCATTTATATTCTGCCCTTCTCACCCCACAGGGGACCCAGGGTGGATTACAGTGTACACATTACATTTAGACACACAAGCACACAAGACAGACAGAGGCAATTCAACATCTGGCCACCAGAGGGAGCTGTCACACTCCTTCATTTCTCAGCATGTTTTCTGGAGATCTTTTTTATGGCCTCGTAAATTAGTTAAATTTAGTCTCCCCACTAAGTGGTACCTTAATTTCCTACTTGACAGATGCAATTGTCTTTTGGGTTGCAAAGGTTGACAACAGGCTACACAATAGGTCAAGAGCCCACCTCGACCTGGGCAGGCCTTGAACTCATGACCTTCTGGTCAGTAGAGATCTTATGCAGCTGACACCCAGATCATAGGTTCGAATCTGGAGAGAGCGTGGATGAACTTCCTCTATTAGCTCCAGCTCCCCATGCAGGGACATGAGAGAAGCCTCCCACAAGGCTGGTAAAACATCAAACATCAGGGCATTACTTGGGCAACGCCCTTGCAGGCGACCAATTCTCTCAAACCAGAAGCAACTTGCAGTTTCTCAAGTCGCTCCTGACATGAAAAGATACTGTTATAGATGAATTAGAAAGTTTTCAACCAAAGTTTTTTACATTATTATTTATTAGTTATATGTACATCCTGTCTGACCTCTGATGTGTGCAGATGACTTTCCCTCACCGTTTGTTGCAACGTTAGAGAGAGAAAATGACACAAGGTCACCTGGTAAATTTCATGGCTGAGTCAGGATTTGGAGTGAGACTTGAGTGATTCAGGTCCAACATGCTAACTAGTAAACAACACTTGTGTTGGTCTACTATGAGACCAATTGAATTAGTTGAATTATCCAGCACTTGGCAATTGGATAACTTTACCATATTTCTATTTCAAGGTTAAATGAGTATAAAGTTTCTTGCTATTATGTTGGGACAAAGCAAATGAACTTTTCATACTTGCTGAAGTTGACCTGCACAGCTCATGAGCAGTTTCGCCCACCTGCTGCTGCTCATCATCATCATGCATTTGCTACGAAACACACATGGCATGAACTATACCTTTCTGCCTTTTAGAAGCAGACCTTGGCAGAAATACAATTTGCTCTCTCAATCCAATAATTCTCTGGTTGAGAGAATTCTGGGAATTGTTGCTTTAAAAATAACACAAGTACTATTCAGAAGTGTAAATGAAATAAATGAAAGACCAATGCTCTCCATTTTGACGATTCACAGCTATTAATGGCTACAGTTTGCACAACAAGTCATGTCTTCTGTCATCCACTCACCTGATTGCTGAGCAAATTTCCAGTCAGTCCTTGTTGTGCCAGCTCCTTTCTCAGAATAAACCACACGTTCCCCATTAATAGCAAAACAATGACTGGTGCCTGCAGTCTGCATTGTCCAGCAGACTTCACTTGATCTAATAGCTGCTTATAATCTCTGACCTTGTCTGCCTTGAGCTTAGCATTCAGATTTTGATCTGCTTCTGCTCTCCCCCCTTTTTCAAGACTAATGTGGCTGCATAACTCCTGCCATAAATTAATTTCCCCCATCTCCTATGTCCTGTAATCAAAGTATGGGTTATGTTGTATTCATCCAGATTGTGCACCATTAACCATCAAAGGCCACTTTGTTAAGCTACAAAAATAATTTAACAGCATAGTTTCAACCTCTTTGGAATCAATTTGGGTTTCCTTCTACACATGCATTAGTAAACTTAATTAAAAAGATTCTCAGATTTGATCTCTTGAAGCAGAACAGGGAGATATGCAAGTTCCATGCTTTTTTGGCTTTTCTATGCCAATTTGTACACATGAGCAATACATAATTATTACTCAGGAAACGTCCGTGAATATATAGTTTACTGTAAAGTCTCTTTAACAAAATGCTGATTCTAAAAACCAGCAAAATCTTATCCACATGGATTATAATGTCCAAATACAATATTAAAGGAATTACTTTTTTGATAATTGTGCTATTATGTAATGATATCTTAGTTGTATGGCAGGGATTGGACTAGATGGTCCATGTGGTATCTTCCAATTCTACTAATTTATGATTCTATGATTCTTGGCTCTCAGAACTATTTCTTTCTTTGTGGTTTTGCTAATAAAGTTATTGCCAAGGGATACATTCAACTGAAGGACGTGGTGGTTGTGGGGAATCACCTTGACTGTCTCTTCTCTAGGTATGTAGAAGAAAGCTCCAGGGAGGAGACAGAGTGAAATGAAAGTGACTTTATCATACTGTGAAGTTCAGCTTAAGGACTTGGGTTTAAGTAAACCATGCTGAAGTGGCTGATTTGAAAGTTTGGCACAGGTGATAGGATTAGAACTTCTATTTTTAGTTTCTGTTGCATTGCATGGCTTATTTCCAAAGAGTATTTAAAGCAGAGATGCTTCCACACACTCACACACTCACACACTCACACACTCACACACTCACACACTCACACACTCACACACTCACACACACACACACACACACACTCTCTCACTCTCTCTCTCTCTCTCTCTCTCTCTCTCTCTCTCTCTCAACATTTGTCATGCAAAAAGCCTCATCAGTTTCCAGTGCCTAGCTGCATGCACAAATACTAGACAGCAGCAAACAATTTATCATGTTTGAAAGAGAAACAAAGGTTATAGTCCTTCGTTTTGATGGAAAAACTTACCTGACGAATGTGGGAATTACAACAAAAACCAACTGTGAATTTCATACAACCAACATCCTTTTATTACACCAATAAACAGACATGCTCACCTCTACAATCTCATTTAGATCTGTGGAAGAATGAATGAAATTAAAATATAATCTTTCTCTTTTTTCGTGATTTTCCCCTGAAGATGTTCATTTAATTCTAGATGTTTGTATAGGCAGGCTCCAAGTTATGAGCAAGATAGGTTATGAAGGTTTATTCTTAAGTTGAATTTGTATGTAAGTCAAAAAGAGGTACATTTTAAAGTGTAACTCCAACTAGTTCAGAGATCTGCCACCAGGTTATTGACAGGTCCTGGATCCAGGGAGCATACCACCTCCCTGTTACAGCACCTATACTGGCTGCAAATATGTTTCCAAACCCAATTTAAGGTGCTCATTTTGCTCTTTAAAGCCTCAAACAGTCCAGGCCCAGGCCCAAGCCCAACTTACCTATCTGACCACATTGCCTCTTACCAATCTGCCCGATCATTAAGATCTTCCAGAGAGACCCTTCTCTCCCTGCTGCCATCACGAATATGGTGGTAACGAGAACGAGGGCCTTCTCAGTAGCCGGCCCAGCCCTTTGGAACTCCCTCCACATTGATATTAAAACTGCCTCTTCCTTGCTATCTTTCAAGAACCAGTTGAAGACTTAAGCAAGCAAACTTTTAACAAATGCATTCAATTGCTAATGACAGGTCAATCTGCACCAAGCTTAACGAAATATACTGTTTAATTGATGAGTCTCCACAATAATGGTAATTGGTTTTAAATGTTTTAATGCTTAATATTTATATCTTATTTCTGGGTGTTATTATGCTTTGTGTGATTTTTATGTTAAAAGTGTTTTGATTTGTATTATATTATGTTGTGAGCTACTTTGGGTCCCGTTAAGGAGAAAAGTGGGATATAAATAAAGATATTATTATTATTATTAAAGCTTTGGGTACCATTGTATTTGTTTGCAGTCAATGCCTCTGTTCAGAAGATTTCACCTTACTTTCTGTTCCTGTGATAATTAGATTTTGAAAAAAATGGTTTGTTGTGGAAAAATGGATTGGTGAGAAAACTTCAGTGGAGACACATTTTCCCCATTTCTTTCAGGAATGATTTTCCCTTCCTGAGGGTAGATTTCTCTCACTTCCTGTTGTCTCACCCCCGTTCTTAACTATGGATCATTTGTAAGTTGAATATTTGTAACTCAAGGACTGTGCGTGTATGGTATATTGTGTCAATCATTATTTTTCCTTTCTAAAAATGTGCATTATATTAAGTTGTTAAACTGAATAATCTTTTTAAAAGAAGAAGTACGTACATTGAATAGTGCCAAAATGCATGACAACGTACACATTTATAAGACACCAACAAGATTCCAGCCATTTCCTATTACCACTTAATATTTGTATTTATATTTAGGAGCAAGTACGAATAGTATTTAATTGTGGGATGTAGAACCTGTCTTTTTGTTAAGGGGTTGTGCCAACAAGAGACTGTGGTGAACTAGAGCAGGGGTTCTTAAATGTTTTCAACCATGGAGGCCTTTTCTTATGAAACCCCAATAAATTTTTATATATTATATATAATGTATATATAATGTGTGTGTATGTATATCTATATCTATATATATAAGGCATGGGAAAACCTTTTGACACATTGTGTTTTGAAATTTGACAGAAGGGGCGGGCCAGTGGTAGATGGATGGAGAGTGCTTGTGTGAACTAATTGAAAAAAAATTAACAAATTCCTATGCACACTGCATATATCTCATTCGTAGTAAGGGGAGGGGGAGGAAAGAAAGAACAATACAATATTTATTTGTCTCTGTTTCCGAGACAAACCAGGAAAGGGATCTTGGGGTTTTGGTGGACAGCTCAATGAAGATGTCAACCCAGTGCGCTGCAGCAGTGAAAAAAGCAAATTCTATGCTAGGCATGATCAGAAAGGGAATCGAAAATAGGTCAGCAAATGTTGTATTACCTCTCTACAAATCTATGGTAAGGCCACATTTGGAGTACTGTGTACAATTCTGGTCTCCGCACCTTAAGAAGGATATAACGGAACTGGAAAAGGTACAGAAAAGGGCAACAAGAATGATCCAAGGGATGGAGCGGCTCCCTTATGAAACCAGGTTGCAACGCCTGGTCTTTTCAGCCTTGAAAGACGGCGTTTAAGAGGTGACTTGATCGAAGTGTATAAAATCATGCATGGGATAGAAAAGGTGAATAAAGAAAAATTATTTTCTTTGTCACAAAACACTAGGACTAGAGGGCACTCCCTGCAGCTCCAAGGTAGGAAAATTAGGACTAATAAAGGAAATATTTCTTCACCCAGAGGGTCATTGGGTTATGGAACTCACTTCCAGAAGAGGTTGTGACAGCTGTCAGCCTGAACAACTTCAAGGCAGGATTAGACAGATTCATGGATACCAAGTGTATCGGTAGTTACTGAAAAGGACATTCAAGTGCCACCTCAGAGTTGGTTGAGGTAGGCAGGATTTCCCTGGGTACTGGTTGTGGGGGGTCGGGAGCAGGTCAGGGTTTTGCCCTCCCTTCTGCTCGAGATCCCCGTGTACAACTGGTGGGCCACTGTGTGATACAGAATGCTGGACTAGATGGGCTGAGGTCCGATTCAGCATGGCTCTTCTTATGTTCTTATGTTCTTATGTTCTTAAAATGAGGAACAATTATAATAATAGCAGCAGCAGAAACCCCAGGGTCCATCCAGTTCAATTCCCTTCTACTATGCATAGGGTTTTTGAAGCAAGCAAAGGGAGGGGAAAAGGATTTAGGTGATGAGGAAGGTGAGGGAATAAGGCATTTGGTGACAAGGGAGGTGAGGAAGAAATGCTTTTGGCAGCAAGGGAGGCGAGAAAGGCTTTTGGTGGCAAGAGAGGCAAGGAAAATAGTATACTTGTTTGATTTAAAAAATGGTTCAAAACTCATTTCGGATGTAGGGGGCGCTGGTAGTTCGGATCTAAAGTCAATTCCGATTTTCACAGAAAAAAAAGTTCGAAGCTTTTCAAAACTCCCAAGACTTCCGAATCCTTTGTTAATGGTTTCAAAATGTTATTTCCTGTTTCATTGGGTGGTCTTTACTTTGAAAGTAGTTGTTTTACTCCAGAAGGAGGTATGTGTGGGTATTATTATTATTATTACCTTCATCATATTGCTTCAATGTGATGATTTTTGGTTGTTTTAAAAACTTTATTGTTAAGGACATTACTGCATGTAATGGCATGCAAGCCACTATCATATGAAAATTTCTGCAACATAGGATAGTTACTACTTAACTCACTGTGATGAGAAACATCACACAACCACTGGCATCTCACAATTCCTGGTGTGTGTGTGTTTATTGTATGTCATAATTTCACCCTTCTGTTGTGCCAATCCTCCAGTTTTTAAATATTTCAGAGTTATGAAATGCCTTAAAATTAAGACCTAGGACCATGTTATGACTAAGACTATCGATGGGTTTTGCTTGTCAGTAGCCCCTGATGGCTTCATTGTGGGGAGGTAGTGGGCTGTCAACAATGTTGTGTGATAGGGTGATGGTCCTGCTATTGTTCCAGTTTACTACCTCCATTAACTTGGAAACAACATCAACATCACCCAAGGAGACTTTCTGCTGTGCTTTCTGCAACCGAACTTGCCTATCTCAGATTGGCTTTTTTAGTCATCAACGTGCTTGTAAAAAGCGTGGGATGAGTCCTTCCTGAATCTTCATTTGCGAAGTAATGCCGAGAGAGAGAGAGAGAGAGAGAGAGAGAGAGAGAGAGAGAGAGAGAGAGAGAGAGACTACTTCCATTGTTTGTTTTCAATTGCTTCTTTTTGTGACCCATCCTACTCCAGGAGAAATGTGGCATTGAAATTAAATAAGCAAACAGATAAATTTAAAGAAGGAAAATAGTCTTCACGAGTTGGATAGTAGATATATGAATGACATAAATTGGTTTCTGACTGGCAAGATCAGCGAACATTGGAGTTTCCTGTTACTAAGATTATGCTGCCTGTTGAATAAATGGTCCTTTAACCCACCCTCCTTCCTTACTTATTGTAATGATCAAGAGGGCAGGCATAGTGCCATGCAACAGGCTAGGCAAAGTATATAAATAACAGAGGTGATCCTTTTGTTAGGCATAGTGATGTGGCAGTTTAAGTTTTATTCTTGCATTTTCAATCCTTGGGAGAGGTACTTGTGGAATTTTCTGGACCAGGAGCCAAGATTACTTGGCAACCGTTGAGTATTACTCATTCTGATAGGGTTGAAAGCATGCAAACTTTGTGCTTCTGTCTCAGAATTGGCTTCACTTGTAGTGGTTTGATGTTGGACTAAGACTTTGGAGAACAGGGTTTGAATCTCTGCTCAGCTCATTTCACAGGGAGAAAAAGGTAAAAAAAAAATCCCTCTGTATGAATATTGCCGAGGAATACCTGTGTCTGGTTTGCCTTTGGGTTACCTGTTCTCTACCCAGTAGTGAGTTTGTGTCCTTGGAACCTTATCACCATGCAATATGTGAACATTCTGTGTTGCTGTCTGTGACCTTTCCACAAAGTCACTTACAAAATCAGGAAATGAAAGTGTAAATACTTATCTTGATGCAACTTATTGCATTTTACTGAAAAGAATGCCATCATTGAAGCCTTTCCTTTTCCAGTAAATTCTGAGACTGAATATTCAACACAACATGTGCAAGGTTTAAGTTCCTTGACAACGGGGCTTAAATTCTGAGATTGCCTTTTCTGTATTTGCCTGCAGTGTTCCCCAGAGTATGTTTCTTTACATAATAAAATCTCAGTAAATTTAACATTGAGTAGGGGAATTTTAGTCTTTAATTAATGTAATGACATTTTGGTTTGTTTGTGTGTGTAAATATTGTCCTGCAGGTAAGTACATAATTGTTTGCAGAAAATTTTATGGCATTATGTGGAGAGTTTGGAAAAATGAAATTTCAATGTGGAAAGCAATGGCAATTCTCCTTTGAGAAAATTGTGCTGAGAAAAATCTGTGATGGGTTTAGCTTCGAGTTGCTATAAGTCAGAAATGACCTCAAGGTATACAACAACAAATTCCAAGAATGGTTGTGCACTCTCTTGTGAATCGCCCTCAGCATAGTTGCAAAGATTCTGTGAGTATAGGGTACATGAAGTGTATGGAGAAAATACTGTATTTACTTGAATCGAGTGTGTCTTCAAATGTAATGCAAACCTCAATTTTCAAAACCCTGAAACCAAAAAACTTATTTGCTGCCAAATGTAATGTAGAGCTGCAAGAAGTACACTCTTTGAAATTTGGCCAAGATGTGCATTACAGTTGCTTCCCGCTTAGAGCTGCCTCTTTAAACACCAAAGTGTTAGGACACCAAATCTTCCAGCAAAAGGAACAGAAAACTAGAGAAATTGGTAACCCTTCCCCCAAGGAGCCTCTCTTGTTTGTCCTGCCTCAGCTTCCTTAGGTGAATCTATGCTGTAGAATGAATGCAGCTTGACATCACTTGAACTGTTCTGGCTCAATGCTATGGAATCATGGGGGCAATATCCGGCGAAGACGGAGATCTTGTGGCTGGGTCGCCCTGGCAGGGTGGGTGCCCGGCTTCCGACCCTGGACGGTGCGGCGCTGTGCCCAGCGCCATCTGTGAAGAGCCTGGGGGTCCACTTGGACTCCCAGCTGACCATGGAGGCCCAGGTCTCTGCGGTCAGCAGGGCTGCTTTTTTCCACCTCCGCCAGGCTAGGAGGCTGGCCCCCTACCTCTCCCGGAACGACCTGGCCACGGTGATCCAAGCCACGGTCATCTCAAGGCTAGATTACTGTAACGCGCTCTACGTTGGCCTTCCTCTGTCGTCGATCCGGAAACTCAAGCTGGTGCAGAACACTGCCGCCCGGCTCCTGTCTGGCTCGCCAGCAGGTTGCCGTATAACACCTGTTTTGCAGGATCTGCACTGGCTGCCTATTGAGCACCGGATCGCCTTCAAAGTGTTGGTTCTCACCTTCAAGGCTTTATACGGTCTGGGGCCAGCGTATCTGAGGGACCGCCTCACTCCTTATTGCCCATCGAGATCACTACGGTCTGAGGATGCCAACTTCCTGGAAATACCATCTGCAAAGTCGGCCCACCTGACATCTACCCGCCGGAGGGCGTTTTCCGTCATAGCCCCCACGTTGTGGAACGCCCTCCCGGCCGAAACCAGAGCCCTGAGGGATTTACTCCCATTCAGGCGGGCCTGCAAAACCCATCTGTATAGGCAGGCCTTTGGAGAGTAGGCCCGCGTACTCTGGGTATTGTGTGGTGGCAACCATTCTGCTCTACTTGTTTTATTGCCTGCTTTGCCATTGCTCTGCTATTGTTTTAATTGTTCAATTGTTTTATGTTTTTAATCTTTGTTTTATGCCTGGCTCTTGTGAGCCGCCGCGAGCCCCCGAGAGTCGGCGGCATAGAAGCCTCAATAATAAATAAAATAAATAAATAAATAAAATATTTTACAAGGTCTTCAGCCTTCTCTGCCAAAGAATGCTGGTGCCTCAGCAAACTACAACTCCCAGGATTGCATAATACTGAGGCATGGCAATTAAAAGTGGTGTCAAACTGCATAAATTCTGCAGCGTAGATGCATCCTAGGAGGGCTATGCTAGGATCCTAGACTTTAGCCCTCAAATCTCCTTAGAACTGCAAAAGAGAACCACAAAAAAATCTCATGGAATATCCCCTCCCCACCTCCCACCCCCGACTTACTGGAAGGAATTATGGGAACTAAATACTCCAAAGGCAATCACAACCAAAAATAGGATTTAGAGTCTGTGCCTGCAGGATTCTGGGGCTTCAGCAAGAGAAGTCCTAGGCTCACTGACCTACAAGCCACAGAACTCTGCAGGTTTTAAAGTGGAACAGGAATGTCCTATCTGATCTTGGAAATGAAGCAAGGTCAGTGCTAGTTAATGTTTGAAAGGGAGACCCTTAATAATAGGTTATATTTTAAAGGAAGGGGTTGAAAAAAATCACTTTGTGGGGGGCTCTTCGGCAACAGCTTCTTCCTCTCCTCCCTCCCTCTCCCCCAAAGCAACTTCCTTTTGTACTTTACCTTGGCACTTATGGTAGATTACTGTAATACTTGATATTAATGTGCACCCCCATTTTGGCTGTGTGTTTTAGCCAAAAAAGATGTGCACTAGAACTCAAGTAAATATGGTAGTTTGTTTTCTCATTTCAGCCATCAACCTTGGGGTTTGAAGGTCAGCTGCATGAACATGTTTGTCAAAATGTCCAAGTCATGAGGTAAAGAGCATATTCCTTCTATAGTCTGCCCTCAAAGGTTTGTTTCCTCTGATAGGAACTTTGCTTGCACTTCTGTTTTAGAAGGTGTGAGCCAAACATTCAAAAGCACTCAGAAGCAAATTCTTAAAAGTTAACCATTCTGTTTCATCCCCATGACTGAGGAAGATTATATAGGTTTTGCTATTTGTCGTAGAAGTCAAAGTGATGTAATGGTTTGAGCGTTGGATTATGACTGGGTTTAAATTCCTGCTCGGCTATGAAACTCACACTCTTTCAGTCTAATGGGAACTCTCTTTTGAACAAACCCTGCTAAGAAAACCCTGCAAAGGATTGACATAGGTCAGAAACAACTTAAAGAAATTTTTAAAAAACCAATTTGTCATTGAGATAGAGAGCAAGGGGGAAGAATGTCATTCTTTGGTGTTCAGGAAGGTGAAAACATAGTGAGTAAATAAAGGAGTATCATATGCAGCAATAACATTTACTTATTTCATGGCATATGTTTGCCTTTGAAGTGCTTGGAAAAGGAGAGCGACAGATGTAACCAAGTGTTCTGATTATTTTAATTGCTTGTACTTTAAATGATTCTGGCAGGGTCACTAATCTCTTAATTAAAGATGGTTCTTCATCAGACATTTTCAAGACTGAAACAAAATCCTGAGTGTACATAAGTGGAATAGGAATTGACAGATGCTTATGGATTCTGAGGAATTATCTAACACACTCCAAAGAATAATTCAGTTATTTAGTAGAATTGATACAGAAGCTGATGAACTGTCTTTCTTCATCCCACACTCTTGTTCTGACTATCCAGACTAGCAAGAGCAGATGAGAAGTGGAGTTCAATAGTGGCCAATATCCATTGCTTCCATATCATTATGAGCAATGATGTTGCATTTGCAGAGGAATTATTGCATACTACATGCAAGGTAGTGCTCTTGGAGAGTAGGATTTTTCAGATCCATGGCTACACTTCATAATAAGTGTTGATGGAAAGGTATGGCTGGTAAAAACAACAAGATATCTAAATAGAAAAGATTGATTTATGACTCCATCCCATGGATTTAGAATGCACATTTTTGAAGTGTTTCCAATAGGATCCCATGGTTGTCATCCCATGATGTTTGTCTTCTTTTGTAGGTATTCCGATTGATGCTGTAGGATATCCATCTGCTTCCTGTCTGTTTTGGAAAAAATGGGCAGGAATTGTCCTCAGTACTTTTGAGCGGATCATGATTGTGCTGTTTTGCGTGCATTTCATTTATTCCCCAATGATGTCTCTGATGGGCATGCATCATGGATGGGTCTAACTTCTCTTTCAGTGCTTTTTCCAGTCTTATGATCTTTTGTTTTTGCATAATGTTCCCGAAAAAACTCCCAAAATCAGAATCAGACAAGACATTACATGAGTGATGATGGGAAATCCATGTTCTTAAATTCAATATGTGGTGGAGGCTCCTTCTTTGGAGGCTTTTAAGCAGAGGCTGAATGGCCATCTGTTGGGAGTGCTTTGAATGCTGAGGTTTTTTTGGTGTGCCTTGTTACTTCCTGGGGGAATCCTTTGTTGATTCCTAAAAACTGTCAGGCCATCATATGCTAATCAAGGCAGCCAACTGAAACATTCACACCTAGCTCCAACAGACAAGAGTTCTTTTTCCCCACCCTGGACTTTCCACAGGTATATAAAGCCAATATTCCTAGTTTCCAACAGACCTCACAACCTCTGAGGATGCCTGCCATAGATACAGGTGAAACATAAGGAGAGAATGCTTATAGAACATGGCCATAACAGCCCAAAAAACCTACAACAATGAAGATTTATGATCATAGACATAATTTCAGCTTCAAAATCTTATGGGAACAAATGAGATGGCTCTTTCACTGCATAGATGTTGAATAATCTCATGGAGTGGCAATGTCACTACATGTTCCAAGAGCCATGAATATCCAACTTAATCACTATACTAATGAATACATGTTGCCCCTCCTGTCAGGAAACACAGACTGCAACAGCTGTAGACAATAAGAAATGTGGATTCCATTTAATTATAAAATGCTTCATCCAATGACAAATTTGAAAAGTAAAATGCACATAGATTCTTTAAATGCACAGAAATAGACCCATCTAAGTCATCCGAGGTATCTGGTACTTATTTTTTTATTTGGAAATTTCTCTGTGCTTCAATATCAGAAGCAATATATTCCTAGGCCACCTGTGGGAGAGCACTTAAAATTATTATAGCAGATTTCAAAAGACTTCATACTACTAAGAGTCCAGATATGCAAACACTACAATAGTCATATCATTACCGAAGCAAAAGGTTTTGCTGATTCAGAGGAATTATAAACATCATTCACATTAGGTGCGTAGGTCCTAGTAGTTGTAGAACTGGCCTTCTAGCAGTTTATTTCAAAATCATTTCACCCGTCTGTACCTCCAATTGATAAAGACTTCTGTGTTCAGAATGATCCTGACACACCAATGGTATATCGTACCAATTGTAATAATATATAACAGTTCGTGTCTGGTATAGCTTAGAATTAAATATAAAAAGTATGATCTTATAATCTTATATATTATTACAAATTTTTCCTTTAAAAAAAAAGCACAAGATTTGAAATAAAGCAGGATAATCCTAGAAAAAAACATGGATTACATCTGGACTGAATACAATATATGCTAAAAACAGTAATAAATTATCTACAGTATCATTTTGACTGGAAAGCAGCACATAATAATTTTGGTCAATCATTAATCTCTTAAGTAGGTTACAATTAGTCTTTGGATTGTTCTTTAAAAAATGGCTTCAAATAAAAATGGAACAGAGAAAGCTTTAAGAGACAGTGCACAGGACAGTGGGGTAGGTGTTTTGCACAGACTAGACTCCCATATGCAATATTTCATGAAGGCAGAGGGAAGAAAGCCTGTCCCGTGAAGCTGTTCCCCTTTAAGATAAAAAGCAGCAGAAGCGAGGGAAAATCAAGGCCTGTTGGGTGGCTATCATTCAGCCAGGACTGGGCCTGAGCCAATTATACATATGCTCAAATCCTGCAAAAAATGGAATTGTATCTGGTTGCACACCTCCAGTGCTATTGCGCTACTCCATCATGCACTACTGATCTTGCACATCTTCTGTTGAGAACAGAGATGGCCATGGCATGTGGAACCACTAGTTTTTTACTCAGGACTAGCTGCTACCAGCTGCAGCTAATGTCATCGGTGTTACAGTATTAAAATATCTGGATGCAAATAGGTTTGTAAGTTGGTTAAGCTTGATCAGTCTTGTCTTTGGGTTCTCTTTTTCCTTACGCCACCTCTGAAAAACAAGGATTTGGAAAAGCTTGGGAGCCATGAATGGGAGATATTAAAGAACCCCACCTACTTCTTAACTCATCATAATATTTCACTTTCAAGCTACTGTGTTATTTGAAACCCCTCTCTACTATCTGACTATAAATAACAGAATACATTTATAGGACAGTAGATTGTTAAGTCTAAGCACACTTCCAATGGTTCAATATGTTTTCAAGTGAATGTCTGGCTGAACTGGTTCAAATATTAAACAAAATCAACAGACTGAGTGAAAAATCAGAAATAAATTTTTCATTTAAAAAAATGAAGAGACTTTAGATATGCAGCCTTTTAGCGTTTCCCAAGTTGAGTCCAGGTAATGGTTGGCAGTGACTGCTTTAGCAAGGTATTTAGTTCTTTTTTCTTTTTTCTGGAGACTGCATTGCTTTAGTGCATTTGATCAGTGTCTGTTATTGTTCCTTTTGCAGCAAATCCTCTCCTGGCAGCTTTCAAACCACCCCAGATTTCTGGAAATTTCCTTTTTTCTAGGTAACCCTGTCACCAAACTCGGCACTTTTTTGCAGGATCCATGTATTCTGTGTTGGCACATTTGAAGGCCTCAGAAAACTCTGCCGTGTTTTGCAATGTTCCCAGAACCCTTTAAAACAAAACAAAATAAGACTTTTGCACCACTGATTCCACATTGTAAATAAGCATTTAACACAACACAAGGTCAATCTTGCCTATAGTTCTAAATGGCTAGGGCTTTCCAAACAGATTTACCTTCTGCTATTGACAGGAATTCTACTGGGCAGTTATGAATGTATCCTTTAGAGTTGTTGTTATACATTCATAACCATTTGGTGTTCATAATCCCTCCTGTAGTCACTTAATTTAGGGTACACAGACTGTAAACATGCCTCAATCCTCACTTAGCAGGCAGAAGCTAATGCAATCAACATGTGTGTTTGTGTATATGTGATGTGTCTCTCGGTTGATGAAAAAAATACTGACTGAACTGCCCACTTGTCCTTCTGTGAGTGATTTCTGGTACAAGGAGGAATTATGGCAGGACTCTGGCTTCTCCCTGTTGCAATGGAGATTGCTGAGAGGAGGTGATGGCAACATCAGTCAACTGCTTCAAGAGTGACAGGGGTATGGACTCCTGTCAATTGCAGTGACTGTTGTCTGGTAAACAAGAATTTAGCGATTGGGGTGGGAATCAATAAGAAGCTAGGTGGTAATGCATCCACAATGCCTCATATTTACTATGACAGCATTTTGAAGCTGGGGTGCTCTTAGCAATTTAAATTGGTGTAACTTGGCTTGGGAGGAAAGATCCAGAAAAATGCATCCATCATAGAGCAATGCAGGTGCACAGCTGTTACATCATTACACAATGTGAAATGCACATTCACACACTATGTTAAGTGTATTATTTCAAATTACAATGGTTCTGCATGTAGAATTCATGTTCCTTACACCATCAGCCACATACATGTGTTTCTCATTGTCTGAAATATTACTGTATTCTGCATGTGTAGCACAACTTATTCCTGTATATGTTATTAATAGGATTTCAGCCACTAAGAACCTGATTACATTCAGGTCCAATTTATGGGCAATTATGCATGTTGTCCCCCTTTCCCTTCTAACCAATGATGGGAAGGGGATGACTGAATGTTGCCCAGCTGGCTGGGTGTCAGCTGCATAAGATCTCTACTGACTAGAAGTTCATGAGTTCAAGGCCTGCCCGGGTTGGGGTGAGCTCTCGACCAATTGTGTAGCTCATTGTTGACCTTTGCAACCCAAAAGACAGTTCAATCTGTCAAGTAGGAAATTTAGGTACCACTTGTGTGGGGAGGCTAAATTTAACTGATTTACAAGGTCATAAAATCTCCAGGAAATACACACAAAAAGAATGAAGGAATGCGACAGCTCCTCCTGGTGGCTAGAAGCTGGAATGTTAAATTGCCTCTATGTCTGTCTGTATATGTTGTATGTCAAATGGCATTGAATGTCTGCCTGTATATTTGCATTGTGATCCACCCTGAGTCCCCTGTGGGGTGAGAAGGGCGGAATATAAAGGATGTAAATAAATAAATAAGTAATCAATAATGCCATGTTACAATTCATCATCATCATCATTATATTTATACCATGCTTTATCTCTCCCAAAGGAAACTCAAAGCAGCTTATCATAAAAGAAATAGCATACAATTTAAAATATACAAATATGCAAAAATTAACCTAGAATTAAATATAAACTATTATAATTCACAATTAAAATTAAAACATACTAAAAGTTAAAAACCATTAGACATAGCAAATCCTACCAACCCATGAGTTGTCTTGAGTGGGCACGTAACATATACTATAGATGCCTTGTCAGAAATTAAACAGAGCTTTTGTTATGGAACACTAAATTATGTCAAATACAAGGAATGAATGTGAAGAATGAAAAAAACACACAATGTGATTGACAAAAGTACCCATTAGACAAAGGTCCTGGGAACTGCAACTGATCAAAGCAAACACTGTATCTGAAATTAAGCTTTGCGCAGGAGTTTGAACATAATTGTCTCAGGAAGAAAGCTACAGATTTCCTGGAAAAACATTCAAGAAAACACCCACATGAAAATACCATTGTGATGCCAGAGCCAGGGACAGTGGCTGTTTTGAGTACAAATACGACAAATGGCTGTCTAAAAAACTGGGTCTGAACATAAAATGATCTCTTTCAAATTGGTATGAAATTAAATTTAGCCAAGCAGGTATAAAATACAGGTCCATGGTGTTAGAAACACATTGCAATGTTTTACTGTTTTCCATTATTATTCTATTTTGACTGAATTAAAAAGAAAACACTGTATTTCAAAAAGGTTCTCTAACTGCATAATAATAACTGAAATTCAAAACAGACTACAGACAACTGTACAAACTGTCTTCCAAATGCATTCAATATACATACTACAAAGACTTGTCTCCCCCACACCTCCTGGGTATGTTATTGCAAACATGCTAGATTTTTTGCATAGATCTTGGTGAGCAACACAACTGCAAAAAAACTTTCCATTAGCATTTCAATGCATGTGTTGCAAAGTTCATTTTGCGGAATACCTGAAAGGGCTATACAAATTATTATACTTACATAAGGGCCTCTATACATGGTAAAAATAGCAGGGAACTTGAAAATGTTACTTTTAAAGATTATAACTCCAAGGATCTTTCAGCCAGTTTTACCAGTATTACATCAATTTTTTCTCCCAGCATTGATCTTCCCTAACTTCTTTATTAGCAATAACAAATATTGTGCATAGGTAAAGAACATGGATATGACAAACCTTCCCAGTGGTGTGTTGATGAATTTTGTTGTGCAAACATTCATCATGATAACTCTTATTATCGGTCTCGGCTGGGTTCTTCCACTTAAATGGACTCTGCTATCTAAACCCAATTTCCCTAACATTATAACTGAACATCAAGTGACATCTTCCAAAATAAAAGCTGTTGCCTTGAGCCATACTATTAGCTTTGTTCTAGCAGGTTTCAGCCCCCCCCCCCCAAAGATCTGCTGGACCAAACAAAGGGACCATGTGGGCTCTTCTCACATGTCCTACTCCAGTCCTCTCTAAGTCCCCAGCCTCATCATCACCAACTAAAATATTGGGAAGGTTGTGGATGCTAAGAAGTGACTATGTCAGCATGGGAGCTTCTGAGAGTTGTTATCCAAAAGAGGTAATATGTCCAAGTTTTAGCCTAGATCTTCTGATATGACCAAAAATGAAGGGTTACATATGATTGTTTCATAAAACAACAACAACAAAATGGCAAACCACGTCGTGCCATTTCAAAAACATACTTATTTTGGAAATACAAACATATGGATGCCAAGAGCTCAGTTTTGTATGAAAATAAAGAACTGGAACTTTGAAACACTCACCTGAACTTGCCAGGGCTGTGGGAATCTGTTTTAATAGAGTTCACAGCATATTCTGGTCTGTATGTTCCACACCATATCTTTAAAAGCAACATCAAAAGATTGAAGGGGAAAGGTTTATATCACAGTAATTATGTTTTATTTTGTAATAGTTTATTTCAGGTTATGAGAGAAGATTTAAAATGGTGACAGTGAACACATCTAAACTCCTGCCAATTACTAAGTATTTATGAATGTGGCTGTGACCACACGCAACGGGCCTCTCCAAACTCACCTTATGAATGCATTTATGCACTTAGCTATGATTAATGTAATCTGACAGGCCACTCTCCTCTTGGCCCTGCTACTATGAAGGCTGTTCGACTTGGCAATTCTGCCAGTTCACATTAAAAGGAAGCCAGCCTGCTGTTTCCAACTTAGCTGTGAAATTGCAACTCAAAATAATTTTCAAAGCTTTCAATCAAAGCAAGCATAATACCTGTGCAAAGTTCAGGAAGAACAGCTGCTTATGGTCGAAGTCAAGCCCAGGAAGGCGTTTCTCGTTCCCATTCTTTTTGGAAAAGTTCTCATAAGCCTACAAAAGGGCAAGAGCAAATGCAGAGGGAATACAGAAGGAAATATATCATTTTTCCCAACTGATGCAATGCTATATAAATAGTTATTTTGGAGGAAATCCCATTGAGTTCAACAGGACTTATTCTGATTAACGCTCTAAGAATTACATTGTGAGAGTATGGGCTGTTAACCTACCTACCCATCAGTTCAAAAAACATCATGTGAAAAATATGGTAGTAATCAGTACCATCATTAAATAAATATAGAATATAACATGGTTTGGTTTCCTTTTCTGTAAGAAAAAATGGAGCAAATCCTGATTAGATAAATATGAGGAAATGCCTAGATTCCATTCTGGGCCATCTCCTGCTTTGTTTTATTTATGATGTCATAATATTTGAAGCAAACATGAATAAAAATGTCTTCTTGTTTGCTATGGTTTTTGATAGGCTTCGTTTCTGAGTGGTACAATATTCTACACAAAAAGTATGGGAATGAAAGGTAGAGCTTTGATGGGGTGTGAATCCCACTCTTGTAACTTTGTCTTTGAGATTTTTTTTCCATATTTAGTTATAGCTGTTCAATACTAATGCTTTCTTCAGCATCCAATACATGATTCCAGCAGAATAATGTCATATAGCATTATAGGTTATGAATGGGAAATGATGGCTGAAATCCTGTTGGTTACACACATAGCTATTATCTGCGTTTACCCCCAAATATGAACATCTCCAGATCATGCACTGAGTTTCAGTACCTTCATTGACAAAGTCATTACCCTGGAAAGCTATAACAATAAGGGGCTTGGTTACAGGACTGCAGTTTGACCCATTCTGTCTGCACTTCAACACCAAGAGAAGAAGCTGCTTGTTCTTCCTTAAATGGTCAGTAACAGTAAGAAAAACCTTGAGTTTACCCAAGAGTTAATCAGGGACCGAGGAGTTGGAGATGCAGCCAGTAACCTCCTAGATATTGTTGCATTCCAGCTCTTCTGCCATAAGTACACTGTTATAGACTTGTGTTTACCAGCATGATATAGGATCTCAGCTAATTTCTCCAAGACAATTTAATATTAATTAAATGTAAAATGAAGTCTGTGTTCCCCTTTGAAAGAGCTCATATAGCTCAGAATGCGCTGGGACCCATTATTAAAAATGTTTCTCATGTCCACTGCAAAAACTTCAGTCTAGTATAAAAAGCACAACCAGGCCCATGAAATGAGAGCACCTTGTATGGATCTTGTTCTGCTATAATTCTTTTCAGTTTGTTTTGGTTAAACTTGTGGGAATATCCTTGACTATTGTAAGTGAAAGATAAGAGAGTTGTAATGTCTCCATAGACAAGCAAAAACTGGATGATCCTTATTGGAATGCACTTTGTCCCGAACATTCAGTTAATTTGACTGTGTGTTCTGTACTTTTAAAAATTAAGATAAAGAAAATATAAGGCAGTGACCATTTTTTTCCATGACCACATGTGAAAAAACTTCAAGTTAATAGTTCAACAAAATTACATCTAAATTATATCTTATTTTCCCATGCTGTTTGTTTCAACCAAAACTATGCTGCTACAACCCTTGCTTACCACCAGAGAGAAATGAGGTTTTCTTGCTTCCTAATGCACATATACATTCAACAACCTTTCCCCAAACTACCATATGCAATTTGAGGATGTGGCTGGTTACCACAGATTTTATAAGCAGGACAAATAGAGGGATAAAAAATAAATAATTAGGTACTGACTATTTTTTCCAGACATGCTGATAGAAGAAATACCCCTTATCTTGAGAAATCATAATTTTGTTGGGGACATTCCAATTTTTTTCAAAAATAAAGTACTCACAAAACAATGCAAGAATCCTAATGCGAGCACAAGTGAAAAAGAATGCATCAACATGATTTGGAAAAGAGGGGTAAACACATGCAATAGGTTAAATGCAGAATTTAGGAAGAACAGTTTCAATTCAAGGAGAAAAGTCTTGTAACTTGGTAGGAAAAGTATGGTAAAATACAGATGGGATTGAGAGAAAAAAATATAGTCAAGATTTTCACATTTCTAGCTGCGATCCCCTTCATGTATCCTTTTAATGAAATGTAGCAGGAGGAATTTGAATTTCCCAGTGTCCAAAACTTTGGGCTTTAGTTAGCCCACTCAGTGAAAAAGCAACACTAACATATGCCACCTATAATTTCTTTTTGTCAAACTTGCTTTTTTATTGAATCTTTTCTAAGAAATAATCTTCTCAACTGTGAAGACAAAGACATTTCTCACCCTGTATGCCTGTCTAATGCCACCATTATCGGCGATGTTTTCCCCAAGGGTATTTACTCCACTGAGCTGGAAAGAAGAGAAGAAATATAAATATTGTTGACTTTTCTGAAGAATGATATGATTGGTTGTAGGAAGAAGAACAAAACATGGCTCTAAGGTCAAAATGGAGAACTGAGACAATCTAGCCATGGAAGGGAGCGAGATGAATACTCCGTAACTACTTTCAGAGTGGAAGAAAATCACAACTAGATTAGCAGGGGACAAAATGCCAAACAATTGCCAAGAACTGGTTATGAAAAACTTGGAAGTTCAGTGTGGAATGTTATGCATTAATTGCACCTATAGCCTTAGGTTCCTGCAATATATATTTCCCTTCCCCTTAACTATATACATCATTCATAGCAACTAGCATTTTGAGAAAACAAAACCAGCAAGCAATCTTACAATGAGCTAGGGGTAAATTTCATGTACATAAATCCATTATATCATTGTGAAATTTATTTATTTATTTACGAAGGGGACTCAGAAAAGCCTTATAAAGGCAACAAATGCATTTGATTCAGTGGAGGTGGATGGGTGGGTGCAGTAATAAAATTAAGACTTAGCTGTTTTTAACAGTGGAAATAAACACTACTCTTCTTGAGCGAGTTCTATTGACAGAAACATAAATAATGACATAATTTGCTGTGCAACCACAGTGAAGGAATTCTAATCTCAAGGTGAAAACTTCAATTAAATACTGCCATAAACCATATGCTAACCATCTGTGTGCTAGTGACTGAGCTCATTTGAGAAGACAGTTTTCAGGCAAACAAACAAAATGTATCAGAAATCAAGCTTTGCTTAAATTCCATTACTTGCTGATGAGTTGCTGATCTTTTTGTTTCTTTCCATTTTAAGTATTGTGACTAAGATATTAGGCATAAAGTTTGCTCCTATTTGGACATGACATTATAGAATCATAGAATCATTGAGTTGGAAGAAACCTCGTGGAACATCCAGTCCAACCCCCTGCCAAGAAGCAGAAAAATTGCATCCAAAGCACTTATTTTGGCTTTTATCTTTTGGTGGGGGTGCAAAATGAAATACAAGGAAGCATATACAAATATAAATGAACAAGTCAGTAGGAAACATAGGACATACATGTTGTCCACCAGCCAGATCCCACGAGAAATTTCCGTATTGATATACCACACACTCAGATTGTTTCTTAAAATTGTTTGCAGATTCTTGACTCCACCAGTCTACCAGGTCTCCCTCTGCATTAAAATTTCTACCTGAAATAAGGAATATGGATGGTTGGTCAGGAAGACATTGGAAATAGGAAATTGCCTTGTATTGCAGCAAACCTGGTTTAATGCTTTCTATCAAATTCACAATCTTATTTATTTATTTATTTACAGTATTTATATTCTGCCCTTCTCACCCTGCAGGGGACTCAGGGCAGATTACAATGTACATATCCATGACAAACATTCAATGCCATAGACGCACAACATACATAGACCGACACACAGAGGCTATTTAACATTCCAGCTTTCATGAGAATATTCTGGCCACCAGGGGAACTGTCACTTCATTTTCCATTTGTGAAGTACTTCCTCATTCTTTGCACACTTGCTGGAGATGTTTATGGCGTTGTAAATTAGTTAAAATAGTCTCCTCTCATAAGTGGTACCTAAATTTTCTACTTGACAGGGTGCAACTGTCTTTCGGGCTGCGAAGGTCGACAGCAAGTTACACAAATTGGTTGGAAGCTCACTCTGATCCGGGTTGGCTTTGAACTCATGACCTTTTGGTCAGTAGTGATCTTAATGCAGCTGACTCCCAGCCAGCTGTACCACAGTCTCCCAGGACTTGCTCTCTAAGATTCTTTTCATGTTTTTGAGATCTTAGAAATGCAAAGTATGGGCTCATCTCTAAACGCTGTCCTTCTTTACATTGGAAAAGATACTTCATAATAAATCAATACATTTAGAAAACCGAGCCATCTCAAGTTATGGGAGAGATTTATTCTTTTTGGGCTGTTCTCACTTTCATCTGAATTGCCATCCAATATAGACATAGTATTTCAGTCAGCAGCATCTCCAACAAAAGGAAATTGCTTGGATTGTACAGGGCTCTCAACCTTCCTCCAAGATCACATGTGATCTTTTGGCTAAAAAGGTCTGCTAGATATTCCTTGCAAGGAAGGAAATGTGATGTTCTATTCATTTTAGTTCATGGATGATTTAACGCAATTCAAGAGCCATAGAGTAGTGTGTTACGATTTGACAATGTATGCAGACCAGATTAAAAAATGAACAACACAAGTAGAAGAAATGCAAAATTTAAATTTTACTCTTATACAGCAGAGTTCATGAAAATAACAGCCACAACACAAACTTTCTGGTAACAATACCATCACAGGTCTTCTGGAATATCAAACTCATGTATGGTCGTTGCATGTAATTCATGCAATGCTTTCTATCAGAAAATATTTCTTCTCCCAATCTTCATTTCTTATTCATGGAGACGAGCATGGAAGACAGACTTGCCAGTGTCAAATAGGTGCAAGCCAGGAGCTTACACCGAGTAAGTTCAGGAGCAAACATTCAGTAAGACCAAAGTCATACAACAAACACTCTCCCTTTGGGAGTGGCCCAAAACTTTTTGACCTTAATTACTCCAGTTACTCAGCCTGTGGATTGTAATTAACCAGGGTGAATCTTTTTTTCTCTTAACACACACATGGTAGAGATCCCATAGGAACTTAGCCATGTACCTTAATGTAGTGTGCCATCTGGGCTACCACATCTAACAGGATTTCTTGGCTACAAACCTCCTTTCTATCAGAGACCCACTCATCCTCAAAAATAGTCTTTCAAGCATCATTTAAATTTATCTCTGTTTCTTCAGATGTTAAAAGAACAAGCACATATGTAATTTGTTTTTGATGTTTGTTTGTACTCCTTGTACTGTATTGTATTATATACTTGCAATTTCAGATATTTGTTGTTTTAGTTACTTGTAATCTATATTTATCAGTAAATTTAGGTCTTTGTAATTTGTGAGTTCAATCATACATTTTTCTATAACTTTGCTAGCCTCCCTAAATGCAATGATGTCACTTAAATAAAAAAAATATGACTTTTGTTTAGCACTAGCAGATAATATGAAAAAGAGGAACAACTACTTTTGGCACTTCCAATAACAGAAAATGCTTTTTCAGTGTCTGGGGGATTTATCCAATGTTAAGGACATAATTTCTACATGTACCAAACCAAGACTGCTTCTGTTTGTGTTCTATACAGAATTGTCATAATAATTATTACAATTAAATATTAGTTTTGTGTCTTACCATTGTCATCAAAGCCGTGAGTGATTTCATGGCCAATGACCATGCCGATGCCACCAAAATTCAAGGATTTAGGCTGGGATGCACTAAAGAAAGGTGGTTGCAAAATTCCTGCAGGAAAGACTGGAAGCAGAGAAATGACACCATGGATGGCAGTTCAAGACTGTGTATATTTGCAAAGTGAAGAAACAACACAACAGTACTAACCATTCTTAGTAAAGGATTGAATCAAACATGCTGGACATGCAGATCAATGGCATTTTAGCTTCCAAATTGATGTTGATATCTGCCCAGAGGAACAGAGGTCTTTGTGTCTGATGTTTCACTGTTGTCTCCTAGAACTTTTTCTCCCCTTTCTTTCATCTTCCACTTCATAGGTCTCCTGACCTCTTAAGACAGGCATGGACAAACTTCAGCCTTCCAGGTGTTTTGGACTTCAACTCCCACAATTCCTAACAGCCTACCAGCTTTTAGGAATGGTGGAAGTTCAAAACACCTGGAGGTCCAAAGTTTGCCCATGCCTGCCTTAATCAATTAACTATTTTTTCTGTCATCTTCTGCCATCCATCTTTCTGGAACTTCTCCTCCCCTTCACTCTCAAATGTTTTCTCTAAAGCTTCAGATTGACTTTTCAGGCTCTGATAAACTGAACATGTTTTCCCATAATCACCCAATAATGAGAAGAACTGATCCAGATGTTACAAGCAACAGTTAGCTTGTCCAATCTTTGAATAAAATCTGTTAACTGCCGGTGGTATTGCAGCCTTGCAAAAACCAGAACAATGTCCTAGCTGGCTGCTTTGAGAACACAGACAATAAACCCACATGCAGATTTTTTTTTTTTTAGTAAAGGCCATTGGAATACCTCCACATTGTATTATCTCCTTTCTCATTGTTTAACCAAAAATAAGCTATAATTGGCACACCCAGCTAACAGAGGAAAATAAAACAGGAAAAGATCATTACCTCAGGGAATAATCAAACTATATTGATTTCAGTTAAATTTCATCCTGTCTCCACCACATGTGATTCTGGAGAATAGCAGTACAAACAAAAGCAAATACACTAATCCACACACACACACACGTTGGCTATGCCTGCATTACCATTTGGTGAATTGTTTTGCTTTGCATCACAGCAATTCAATGCATTGCAATGTTTTGATGCTAGCGGAGTTAAAAAAAAGTACTACTTTAATTGATGGAATGTTTATTCTAAGCTACCTCATAACAAACCAATGCTCGCTTATAATTTTTGTGAAAATTGAGCAATCTTTCGCTATGGGGTGAATATAATTATTCATTGGAGGCTTTTCTCAAATAGCAAAACACTTGCCCACATCAACACAGAAATAAATACAGTTGTGGCCAGGGAATTGCAACTCTTTCCCTGACTGGCTGCTCAAAGACTGTTAGGAAAAGAATCTTAAATTCTTTATCCCTTGAGCCTAACCACAAAGATTTTTGCCATGATATGTTTACACACTGAAAGCAAGCACACTGGAATCGGCCTTTCGTTTCATAAATTAATAAACAGCCCCTACTAATGTGTTTCTTCATTTTGTCTTGCTTTTGCATAGCACACAATTTTGCTTCTTTTTCTTTTTCGTCACAAAAAACTTTTATGATAATCTAGAGATTGCATTCTCATTTGAAACTCAAGTATGTAATTAATGGCCTCTGTTGTATAATTAACTGGTGCAGCTCCCCTCTCCAAATGTAATCCTTCCTCACTGGGATTATAGTTAGTATGAATTTGCTATGTTTCTGTTGACCTTGTTTTCACTTAGCCAGGACTGCAGGGACAACATTCTGCTTGGTTTTCCTACATGCATAATGTGATAGGTTTTCAGAAAAAAATATTCGTTTATGTTCAGCCAATCTATTCTGTGTTGATCCGATCTGGTCTTGAAGCCCTATTAAACTGGAGCTCAGAAAAATATAATTTGTTTGAACTAAAATTCCTACAATCCTCTAACCATGGCTCTCTCATGTGAAATATATACCAAGCCAGGGTGGTATAGGGGCTAAATGCTAGACTAGAACTTCAGTGAGGGGGTTGAACTGGGTGGCCCTTGGGTCTCTTCCAACTTTATGATTCTGTGACTGGAGAGACCCAAGTTTCATTTCCCACATACTATCCTTGAACTCCTTCTCAGCCTAAACTATGCTGCAGGGTTATGGTTGTGAGGACAGACATGCACATTACCTGTACTGAGGGCACAGATATGTATGATAAATAAAATAAACAAATAATAAATAGTACATTATAGTTAGAACAAATTGCTAATTTTCTGATAGTTGAGATGCACAAGAGTGATTTATTTCTTGCTGGGGTACTTGGATTGTGGTTTTTCTGCATGACAAGAATTTACCTGGTTAGTCCATGTGGTCTCTTTCAACACTATGATTTTATGATTCTTAAATAGTTACTATTCTTCATAAAAGAGCTTAGCTTACCAATCTGATTTCTGTTTGCCGAATAAAAGGCATTCACTACAGCTGCTCCACTTATCCACCTACATAAAATTGAGAAACATATTAAAGTGTTAATAAAATTATCAGTGGGATGAGAAAGCTTAATGACTTTGAATCACTCTGATACTGGATAGCCAAAGTAGCATTTTGAATACAAGTTATAATGAATCCCATGTACCAGCACATATCTTGTGTACAAGAAGCACTGAAATGAAACAGTGAAGTGCAAAAGTACACACAAAACCAGCTGTGTGTATTATATTGTCTCATTTGATGGGTTGCTATGCTTCTCGGTCACTTCAGCTGGGAAGATGGTGCGGCAGTGTGATGGAAGAGTGTATTGCAACCTCTACTTTTATGCTATGTTAGTCTTTTCTCGGTGTCCCCTGCTTATATGTCAGTGTGACATATCAGTCATTATGGTGTGTGTCATTATGGTGTGTGTGTGTGTGTGTGTGTGTGAAGCATTACAGCACCATTATTTATTTACTAAATAAATATCATACTCATAGGTCATTTTAGGAACCTCTTAAGAACAAATGGTCTACCTCTGTAGGACAGTCAGATGCCTTTTGTTAGACCACAAGGAGAGCAGAATTGTGATAAGTATTTCCTGGTGCTTGTTCACAGCGTTTGGCTATTAGAGGTCTACTGCCTCAGAACATGGAGGCTGCATTTAGCTGTCATGGCTGGTAATCCCTAAAAGACCAATCCTCTGTGACATTGTTGAATCCCACTTTTCGTAACCATAATGCCTTATAGGGCTGTGTGATTGATGGAAAAAAATGCTTCAAAACTCATTTAAAAATTAGGGGGCACCGGAGTTTTGTTTCTAAAGTGTTTCTAAAGTATCAGTAAAAAATTAGTTACTATAACGCAAGTAACAAAAACTTGTTTTTTTTCATTAAGTAATTGAACAAGTGGGGAGACTTGGGTTTGAGCTATCGTGATGAAACCTGCTATAATATAATTGTACCACACATTTTCCACTATTAGCCCACAAAGTTTCAGAATGTTACACTCATCCATTAAGTTTTGGGGAATTTTTGATTTTTTTTACAAACTATATATATATATATATATAAACACTACAAGAACTATATACTTGAATTTTATATACAATGCACAAGACAACTGGGCATAACTAATTACAAACTACTTATTACTGCCACCAGCAAGCTTCCAGTTGCAGCTTTCACTAACCATAAAATCTACAGAGAGTAATGATAAAAGCTGTCCTAAAAACACAATTTAGCAATCCAGGATCTTACCCATGTGATTGCATTATTCACAAGTACCTTAAACAGATTATCTCTTTTAGGAGCACAGTGAGTGACAGGACCTACAGCAGGGGTGCTCATTATGGTGATTGCGAGCTACTAGTCGATCTTCGGCCCTCTTCCAGGTGATCTTTGGGCCTGGGGCGCTCCTGCCATGCACGTGCACGCCCTGCGTGCATGCGCGCTCCCGCCGCTGGCCTCCGCTCCCGTGGTGCTTTTTCCGCCCGCGGGGCATTGCAGGAAGAAGAAAGTGCGAGGTGGAGTCTTCGAGGACTCCGCCTAGCGCTCCCTCGCCCTCTGCAATACCCCCTGGGAGAAGCTGGCAGCGGGAACCAGGAAGCGCGAGGAGGAGCCTTCGAAGGCTCCTCCTCGCTCTCCCAGGCTCCCATTGCTGGCTCCTCCCATGGGGCATTGCAGAGGGCAAGGGAGAGCGCTCCCTCGCCCTCTGCAATGCCCCCTGGGAGGTGCTGGCAGCGGGAACCAGAAAGCGGGAGGAGGAACCTTCGAAGGAACAGCGGCAGTGCGCGGGAACAGCAGCGCCGTCCGGATGGTGTGTGCGTGCATGCGCATGCGCTCAAGGTAGCTCTTCTTCAATTTTTTTCAAAAGTAGCTCACTTACTTAAAAAGTGTGAGCGCCCCTGACCTACAGTATTACACAATACATCCCCTGCCAGTCCTGCAATTTTATTCATGTGATTGAGTACAGACATACAGCCTGTCATTTGCAATATGTAGACAAAACTTTAGGTCAGGAATCATAACTCTACAATTCTGACCAGAATGCTAGAGCAATGAATAGAAAGGCATTTCAAGCTCTAAACATCACATTATCTCTGAATTGTCATATTATTTGTTTGTTTGTTTGTTTATCTTGGTGCTGAAGTGTCTTCTCCTTCAGACATTTTGGATTTATATGCTTGAGATGCTAAGACCCTAACACCACATGACCACAACTGAGAGGACAAGATTATCATCTACTAACAAAAGCTGGAAACAGAGCCTAAACTGGCACCTTTATGGAGCTGGATTTCATCTATCATAACTGAAGAAGGCAGAAGCCAAAACATTTTGCTTATATTTTTCAATCCTGTTTGTCAATTGCTTCAAGTAATACATAAAAATCATAAGTGTGTGAGAGAGTATGTGTATGAGAGAAAACTACTTGGAAAAGTGAAAGGCAGCAATGAAAGAGGAAGATCACATTACAGGTGAATCCAAGATGACATTTTCTAATTCTGTGTCATCTGAGCAGAGCAGTTGATTAGGGGCCTTGGAGATCTCTCGCTCATAGGCTGCAATAAGGTAAAGTTAATCGATAAGTATCAACAACCAATAGAAGAACAGAACACCCAGAACTTAAATACATACTCTTCTTTGTCGACTTTTTCTCTAAGCTTCTTTAGCCTTTCCTTTTGAGCAAACTTTAAGTTCTCAACCATGTTTTCAAAATATTCTTCTTCTTTGTAGTTCAGCTTTGGAAAAAGACAGAGAAATCACAGTACAGTTTGTGTAAGACTTTGTGTAAAGGACAGAGTGAGCTTGTGTCAGACTGTTCAGATGGCAGTGTGTGGGGAGTAACACTATTTGCCCTGTCAAAAAGATTTGAAAAATGCATATGACATTTTTATATACAGATTGTGATACAGACATAATATATTTCTTAAAAATAAATATATCTCACAATATTGGGGCTAACTGTAGGTGGGTGACATACATGCCTGAGAGGAATCTAAAATTTTGCTTATTTCTTTCTCTCATGTAAGAAGAAAAACATTCAAAACCTTTTCTCCCACTGGGTAGGATGATGAGAGTTCTTGCACATTTTTCAGTGACTGTTCACTTCCAGATTGTTTTGGGTTTGCTGAAGATGTAATTGCTGATAACTTAGTTTCAATGAAATAGATGTAGCCTAAATTGCCATATAAGTGGAACTGATTTTGCAGAAGATAACAATATTTATAGCACTTTGTCCTAGTGTGTTCATTGCTTGCATAGAGCTTAAATACTCTCACCCATAAATGGCTATCTTTAATTTATATATCACAAAGGTTTTTCGTTACTTCTTGCTAGTAAGACAAGATAAGATAAGATAAATGTGACATCATCAGATTTTCAGGGCATTCAGTAAGATTACTGGGACCCAAATGGATTAGATTTTAAAGACTGCCAATTATAATTAAATCATCCTGATTTTATATTTTACATGCTGAGACTCTGATCATGACTTCTCTCTACATATATCTGGCCAGTATCTTCTGGGACTGTCAAAATCTTTCCTCAGTTCTCACAGTAATCTAGGGAGAAACTATTACTTTGGATCTGCTTGCTCAACAAAATGACTTGCATGTATGTTAAACCAGTTAACAAATGAAGGACAACATGAGATAATGCAATAATCAGTGGCTAATTTAAAAGGAATGGTAACCATTCATTTGAAAAGGGCAATTAGGGATTAGGTTACCTGTTAAATCTGTAAATCACCAGTAGTTAATAATCATTTTTCAGAAAAAATGTAAATTATGAAGTCATTGCCATTTTATTTATACAATATGAACCCTATATCCATGTGACTGATATCCACAAGTTCATTTATCCACATTTGACAAAATATGTAATATTTAGGTATTTTCTAGCATGATTCAATAGATTTTTTTCGGCCAAGGGGCATTAATTTCAATAGCAATTGCTTGTATTTTCAGTTACATTCCTCACCTCTTAATGGAATATTTTACTTCTAGACATATCACTAAAATATCCCTTTTATGGAAGACTTCACAATCTATCACTCATTCATTGGTCATACTTAACTGAGTTTGTGTTACCCTTATAAGTTTTGAACAAATTGGCATTGTCAGTGTGCAAGGAACAGTGACAATAATTTGGGGGTTAAAATGTAGAAATAGCTGCCTGCAGGTGCCTTATAAAATTTAATGTTTTTTTATCTTAAAATGCAATTTGAAGGGAACCTGATATTGGCATGTTTCTTCTTCTGTGTTTTAGGAAAATGTAAATAACAATGGCAATGAAAATCCATGGTGGGTTGTACTCAAATGTAGGCACATGCCTTCAAAGGTTGGGATTGAGTTATTCATCCCATCCCCCACATGGCAATCTCTTCAACGCTGCACTCTTTTGGATGACTGTTAGGTCATAATGTGGGGAGAAGATGGTGGCCTTGTTAAATTGTATAAAGGCACATATGACCTGCTAGTATTTACCAACTTGCTACCCACCAAATATGTTGGGACTACAATGCTCACTATCCCAGGAAATAGCTGGGGATGACAAGTTTGATAACTCAACACAACAGTTAGGATAAGAGAGGCAGATTTCAATCTTATACTTTTGCTGTTGATTAGAATATGTTTTTAGATGTACTTACATCCTTGTATTCTGCATTCAGCTTTGTAGTGTCTGTTATGATCTCATTAGGGTAGCCAATTCTTTCTTTAATTGCTAGAGCCTAGGAAAAATAAGTAAGACATATACTGTACTTGCATTGTAAATCTGCACATTATGAATTTGGTCAACAATAATTCAAACATTCAAACATTAAAAAAGCAGTTCTTTTTCAATCTGTTTCAGTCTAGATTTTACATCTAGTAGTTAGGCTTCAGAGTAACAGGTATTTCCTATTTGAAGCAAGTTTAATGTTTTTCTTTTTTCAAAGCAGTAAGAAATCATGGACCCATTGAAAATCCCTTTTGACATGTCCAATATATAAATGTCACGACAAATTTAACAGCGCTGCCAATTCAGTTAACATTTGTGACTCTCCCCCTTACTCGCTTTCTCTCTTCCCCTCCCCTGCTTTAATACACATATTTAACAAAATCCAGGCAAAAAATAAGCTCTTAAGTATCACTGATAAGTGAGAATTGACCCGAAGGCACTCAAGAATAAGAACTAGCTATGCTGGTTTATAAAATAAGTAATCTAATGAGAAATGCCATTAGTCAGTAGGCTACATTTATATTTTGCCTTTCTTCCAGGGAACTCAAAGCACCATGAATAGTACTTCCCACTTTAATCTTCTCTGTAGCCTCATGAGACAAGTCATGCTGATAGAGAGTAATTTATCCATAGTTAGTGTGTGTGTGTGTATTTGAACTTGGGTCTTGCAAGTAAAAATCCAATCTTTGCATCACTATAACACACTAATCACCATGCATAGACTGACATTTTGTTTAAGTTTTAAAGGAATCCCTTTAATTAAAAACACCCTCTTGACTAGCCATTGTAAAAAGCTCCAAAGCAATGGCATCTGTACACTGAGAAAAGTAAGCACTCAACTGTACACTGTGTTCAGTTATTCAGCAGTAAATGTTTACCAGTTTCAGTCAGGTAGAAAAAAAGTTGATCACCATGAACGATCCCAGATGATCTCTGAAGAATGCTGTATTTGTTTCCACCTCATAAGAGGTCCTTTGCAATCAATTCTTTCTGCAATTATGTTCTTCCCATTCAGATTTCAGATTAAGGAAGCACTTGATTTCCTCCAAAATGCAAAAACACCTCTTTAAAATACTTGCCTTTTCTTCTGCTTTGTTTTTGGTTTCTGCATCCATCCAAGTGAGTTCTTCCAGTGTATGTATAAAAACTTCACGGATTTGTGTAATCATATCTTGAACCTTGGGATAGGCAAAATACAACAGGGTTAAATACGTGAAACAATAGATCATTTCCTGGGAAGTAAACCACATTGAATTAAAGGGGACTTACTTTTGCGTAGGCTATATTCATATGCCCACATACACACTGAACTGTCTAGTTAAATATTTAGATTCCTTGACATACTATAACCTGACATTTACTTTTTATTATATTGCTATTGTGTTGTTAACTATTTGTATCCCACACATTTATGGTATAAATACAATGTAGAGTAAATTAGTCCTTGAAGGCTTTAATAAAAAGCCATGTTTTTGCTTGACCCTAGAAAGAAAGCTATGTTGGCACCATAATAATAATAATTATTATAATAATAATTATTATTTTATTTATATACCGCTCTATCTCCCCTAGGGGACTCACAAAAACAAAACCATACAGAGTAAGCAAAAAACAAGGCAGTACAAAACAGAATACATAAGCATAAAATAGTCAAACAACCCATGTACAGTTAGATCTTCATAACTGAACAGGTATATTTATTACTTTCCCCCCCAAAAATTATGTTATCCAATGACCAAAGTTGCTAAGCATATCATAGTTTACCAATAGTTACCATTGGTACTAATAATATTTATGAACCATCAAATCAAAATAATGGTGCTAGTGTATCAAAGCTTGGGAAAGTTTACTTTTTTATTACTAAAAGTGCAGAATCCTCAAGTCTGGCCACATTGACTAGATCAATGTTGTCAAACCTATGACCCTCTGGGTGTTTTGGATTTCAGCTCCCAGAATTTCAGGCCATTGGACAAGCTAGCTTGGACTTCTGGGATTTGGAGGCCCAAACATCTGAAGAGCGATACATTTGACACCTCTGAGCTTGGAATTCAAAAAAACAAAAGAAAATGCCTCACTAAATTTTCCATGTCCTAAAGGATATGTATATGCTACAAGCTTATACTGATTTTCATGCCAATGTAAATGTCATGAGTTCTGTGAAGGAACCCTGAGCATGAAAGTATTGTGAAGTTGATGATGTGGACCTAATCTCTACCTTCCACTTAACAGCTTCTAGAGTTCTCTGGCAGGAAGGCAAGACTGAGTATGCAGTTTAAGGTCCAAGACCAGATATTGATTCCAAAATATGATGGGCATCCTCTTGGTTATGCAAATGGAAGTCCTGAGGAATTCCCACTAACTTATTTCAAGGCAGTATCTCATTGGTCTAGTTTTAAAACTGCCCAGGCTTCCTGTGGCCTTATTTGTGTAACAGAACAAAAAAAAAAGGATTTGTAGAATTATCATCACAGTCCTCTACTGCCTTGCAAGTCTCCTTTGAGAAAATATGTCAGGCTTCATTTTTCATCAGAAAGTAGACTAGGGAACATTGCAGACTTCTGAACAATAAAAGAATCTTCCATATGATCAGAAGCTTTTTATGCAACTGAGTGCACATATGAAGCTGAAAATACTATGTGCTACCAAATGAAGATATTTTCTTTGTGGCTGGACACACAAGGAGTGCATGTGTGCCCACAAAGAGATTTTCGTCTCTGACTCTATATCTAACTGACCAAGTGGCTGGTGGAATTATTGTGGTTTAGAGTTTGTCACAGTGACTTTTCAGAGATTCCCTATGGATTGGTCATTTTTGGCTCTAAGGCTGTGATTTGGAGATGAACTGGTAGGACTGCTGGACACAATTTTTGTGGTTCTGGCAGGAGGGTGCCTGCTTTATTGAAGAGATGTTTATCAGCAGATCTCTTCTGAGAAAAGTGAGTATTTTAAGAAAGAGGTTTGCCTGCCCCACATGAATGTGTGGATTTCCTTTGCATTAGGCTTGTGGTAGTTGTAGTTGAGGTTAAATATACAGGGGTGAGGGTTTTAGATGGCAGGAACTGACATTTAAGCTGTCTCTCTTGCAAAATCCAGTGAAGGAGGAGTAAACTTTATACTGGAGTTATTAATCCTGCAATCCAGTTGCAGCTTAACTTGTGCACATGAGTAAATAAATCATATACATAAAGAAACTATTAATCATATTAAAGGGCAGACTGGGGATCAAAATAGATGATATATTTTACCCATTTTGGAAGAGATGCTTCCCTCTCTCTGTTATGGAATCTGAACACACCAATGTATTTAGTAGGCATGAGAAAAAAGTTATGAAAATGAAATGATTCGTAAGAAATTCGTAAGAAATGCTACTTTTGAGTATTTCCGCACCTGGAATGCCAACCAGGAAGTGGACTTTCTTTATAGAACTTCGGGGGCCAGGAATCCCGGGCTCATAGAGAAGATTCTGCAGCAAATCCCCCCCCCCCCCAAGAATATGTATGTGTGTGCACCCAGGCAGCAAACGCTGTGCCCGGGGTTTTGCCTTTTCCCGGGCTCAGAGAGAAGAGCCTTTTGCAGTTTGCACCGCTTGAGGAGGGACCACAGTCAGAATACTTCGGTTTGAATTTTACCTCTTCTTATACCCATTGTTATTACTGCTGTATTATTGCATGTGCATGGAATGTAGGTATATGACCAGTTGGATTACTTATAATATTAGGCACTTACAGTAGCATTCATTCTATTATACATTAGGTTGGTTTCTCACCCCAATACTCTTTGATGCTTTAGATCCTGGCAGGGCAGGAGGAGTGGACGGCTCTCCCTGCCCCTTCTGCCTGCCAGGATCTAAAGCCTTGAAGAGGCTTCATGAGGGGCCAACTTCAGCCCTCCAGGTGTTTTGGACTTCAACTCCCACCATTCCTCACAGCCTCAGGCCTCTTCCTTTTCCTCTCAGCCTGGGCAAACTTGGGCCCTCGCTCCCTCAGGATCGGGGTGAGAGAGAGGCAGCGAAAGAGCGAGGGGGCTCCTCCTCCTTTTTTTGCTGCTTCCAAGAATAGAATACCCCCTCCCTCCCCCTCCTTCCTATTTGGAGAGTCCCATCTAGAATTCAGTGTGATTTATTCAAGTTTTGGCCTACAACTCCCAGAAATCCCAGCCAATTTACCAGCTGTTAGGATTTCTGGGAGTTGTAGGCCAAAACCATCTGGAATGCGCATGTGCTGGCATACGAACTACTAACGAATTTCGTTAGTAATTATGTTACATTTTAGAACTTTTTGGATTTTTTTTGTAAGTCTTTCTTTTACTAATCAAAAAAATCCCCCCCCCCATTTGATTTTAGAATCGCGATTTTTGGTTTCGAAACCATGCCTAGTATTTAGTGTACTTTAGGTTATATGATCATTCACTGGATTAATCTGCACAATTACTTGCCATAGCACATATCTCAGATGAAATCCCATTTTGGGAAGAAAATGAATTGATCTTTGGGACTTCCAATTCTCCCCAGTGTCCAATTTGACCCTCAATATGAACCCAGGACAAAATATAAATTGGTCCCAACACTTATGATTGAGTGGTGTATGGGGGCATTGCAGATGTAACTTGCACACCTAATAGCAAGGAGCAACCTGAATGGAGGTGACAATAACAGATGCTTTGTGGAAGATAAACTGCTTGTATCCAATAGTCCATTCATAATCCATTCAACTGCAGATTTACAGATGTAGCACCAGATGGGCATATCTACCACTGTTTATGGAGACCCTAACATTAATAGCCCACTTCCCATTGACTATCTGTCAGCAAAAAGAAGACATTGTCGCTGGCTACATAACCAGCATTAGTTCTTTCATGGATCTGCAGATCCAGCACAGATTCTTAATCCTATTTGGATATTCCTTTATCAAAACAGTCCTTATTCATACAAAATAGATTTATGGGCGCAGACCAAAGGGGCTATTCTGTTTATTGAGAGGCACTCCTGCTTGTGGGAGTAAATAATATCCCATCTGTGATTATCCATTTGTTCAGCACGAAGAAGACAGAATTGCTGGGTGTTTTTCATGGAGTGGTACTAATAGATCTACTTATGTTTGCTTGTTTTTGAACTGCTAGGCTGCTCCCGGGATTCGATCCTGTGACCTTTTGGTCAACAAGTTTAGCAGCTCAGTGGTTTAACCCACTGGGCCACCGAGGGCTCCAGCTTAATGCCAAATAACAGCTAAATAAGATATGGTAAAGTCACTTTAAAATCTATCTGATGATGCAGGAAACTGTTTATGTTGATTCACACATTGCATTCTTCTTCTTCCCAGATTAGCAATGTTAATCAAATTGAGTTCTTCTTCTGTAATCTCCTGTGCTTCAACACCTTCATTTTACAACATACAACATTCTAATCTTCATCATTAGCTAATAACTTGGCTTACTGTCCTGGAAGAGCTACATAATCTTATCCCCAGTCTGGCAGCCAAAAGGAGTTGATTTCTTCTAGCCTTTTAAATCTACTTTTCAAAACTCCACTGTATAAGGTTTTCCTACTCCTCCTCTTCTCTCCCTTTAAAAAAAATAGGAACTCATGGGGTTTTTTTTTAACAGCTACATAACCCTTGGTGTTTTGTAAGCTCAACCACAACATTGCACCAGACTAACAATGTGTGTAGTTGACATTGCAACAGCCTTGGTCATTGATATCACTAAAAGTGAGTTAGTAGTTCTACAAAAAAAAAGAAAGAAAAGAAAGAAAAAAAAACCCCAACATATTTAAAATGCATTTACTTAGAACAAAATATATACCTGAATAACATGCCCCCTAGGAACCTCAGCCTGAATTCTGTGTTTAGTCCCCACTAGAGCAGACACATTGAACCAATGGATTTAATAATTTTTTTATTTATTAGATTTATCAACCGCCACTCCCAATGGCCCGGGGCGGTTCACACTCAAAACAAAGCAGTACAATAAAAGCAATTAAACAGTTACAATAAAATAAAATGTAACGTGTGTATTAGGACTCGAAAGCCTGCTTGAACAGAGCTGTCTTACAGGCTTTATGTAAAGTTAGCACATTTCACAAAGCTCGAGTCTCAGGGGGTAGCGCATTCCAAAGTACTGGAGCAATAATGGAGAATGCCCTTCTCCGAGTTGTGGTCAGATGGTACGATTTCACACTGGGCACGACTATGAGGTTCTGCTCTTCAGTAAACTTGTGGGACAATATGGGATAAGGCGCTCCCTCAGGTACACTGGCCCCAGGCCATACAAGGCCTTGAAAGTCAAAACTAACACTTTGAAAGTGATCCAGTACTCAATTGGAAGCCAGTGCAGTTCTCGCAAGATTGGTGTATAATATGGTAGCTCACAGGAACTCCTGCGGTGTGTGAATTGTTGAATTGTTGAATGTGTTGAATTGATCAGTTTGGTCACACTTCTCTGGACACAATCCAGTTTGTTACTATCACAATACTACAGACTTTCAGTATCAGTTTGCAGCTGCAAGTTCACAGTACATAATATAATGAACATAGCTTGAGCAGGATATATTCTAAGTGATTTAACCTTAACTATGGCTTTATCTACACTGATCATTTAATGAAGTTTCAAACCAGTATTGGAGAAAGTGATTTCATTGTGCAGGTGCTTACATATGAAATCTTAGAACAAGTTTGAGTTCCAGATGGTGATTAAATAAACCACAAAGCATTGATGCACATTAAGGGCTTTCTTTGCATGCTTCTGTGGGAGTTTGCTGCCTGGCTGCCACAGTTTGGGGTTAGCTTCAAACTGCATTAAATGGTTAGTGTAGATGGGTCCCATGAATACCTTCTGCTACACTCAAGTCAAACAGTAGCTGCTTCTTGAACCCCTTACTGAGATGGTGTGAACAGAAAACAGAATGAAAAATGGAGATCAGAGAAGCTTGGCAGCATAGTAAAAAACAACAACACAGATTGATACATTTGACCACTAAAATGAAAATCATAAGGAAATGGAAGGCTAACTTTATCTGAGTAGATCTTCCAAAATGCATCCCTACATGCATTTTGGAAGATGTCTTCACGTGGATTCAAAATGCATTTATTTATGAAAGAACCTTCTTGGTTGTGTTGCAGGGGCCTATCCCTATTCTTCCATTTTATTTCTGCCTCTACATCAAGTCTGCTGTTAAAGCAGTAATGCCCAGGAACACATCTACTGTGTAAATGGAGGCATCTTCAATGGAACTTGAGCAGTAGGCAATATAGCTGAATTCCACTTCCTTCTTGAAGAATGCTGTTATATACAGTATTATATACCTAGATTTCCCCCGCAAAGAAATTTTCCAGGGATTTCCTTTCCTTCATAGTTCCTGGCATATTCCTAATATCTGATCCAGAGTTTCCTCCATCATCTGAGAGCAGATCTGGGAAGGATCCTACAGCATGAGAGAAAATCTGCTCCATTGGCTGCAAGCAAAGGTAGAATCGAATCTAGAATTGAGATATGATAAAATGTGTATATTCGTTGACTATTTTCAGATCCACATCTTTTCCTATTGTCCATTATTGGTCTACCTTACACTGGAGATGAAGGCTACAACAGATCACAGGGAAGAAGAACAAAGCTAACCTGGAATTATTCAGTGTCATGTCATTCCTAATTCAAATGGGCTAATTCTTGTCTTTCTGCTTCTAATTGAATAATGCTGGATTACAGAAGGTAAATCTGTATGTTTTCTTCTCAAAATAATCATTGGACATTCAATATTCTCAAGCTAGCATCTATTCAGCATGCATGGTTATATGATAATCTTACCATTTTCTTACTTTCTCCAGCAAATGCTTCTGTTACATACAGTCTCCCCACAGCATTTTCCAGATTGCCATTGACATAATTTGCACAACGTCGCCAAACAGCAGTGTCTGATGTTGTACCATACAGGACCTGATAAGCATGAACATTAGAGAAATTAAGGACACATTTGACTGAGTTTGGAAATGAGGAACTTTTTCCAGAAGTCTCCGTTGACATGGCCTGGAGTCATCCACTAGCAGAGGTATTTTAAGAGCTATAGTCAGAACATTTGATAAGTGAGCACATGTGAATCTCTTTCCTGTTCCTCTTTATATTTTTCAAATACTCATTGTTTTAATAATCTGAAAACTATGAAGCACAGAGTATCTGGCTCAGCATGGTAAAGATAAGCATCTATGTTTTTCTTGTCAAAGCACAGTCTCAGGAGAACATAATCATATACATGCCCAGAGGTCATCATTCATTCTAAGCTGTAATTTACCCATTCCAACTAATAGGAGCACTCCTTCTAAAGGAAAAATAACCCCATAAATATCAAATTGGTCCAATGCCTTGACAGAAGAACTGATGCTGTCTGAGATCTTTTTATACTCCTGTTTCTGTTTTATACTTCAACCACAGGGGAAAATAAGGCTGAACACTCTCTCAGCATTACTTCGCGAATGAAGATTCTTAGGAAGGACTCATCCCACGCTTTTTACAAGTGCGTTGATGACTAAGGCTGAACAAGCATTGCAGCTTTACAGTGGCCTACTGCTGTTGCACAAGGGACTGCATTTTCTTGGAGATTTGAAAAACACTGTGACGCTGCTCTAAATCATTGTAAAAGCTCAGGAGATTTCTTAGTGATTGGTGTGAAGTTGGATAGACTGCTGTACATTGGAAGAAAACATGGCAACAGTGGGACCCTACTGCATGGTTTTTAAAAATTATTATATGCTATCCAATTACTTCAATTTATCAATGATAGATCTCCAGATCCAAAGCCATGGCTTATTTGATTGAATCTATCCACTTGTAATGAGTCTTCCTGTGCTGAAATCACCTGGAGAACTGGATCAATAAGACTCCTGCAACATTGAGCCTGCTCAGGAATCATCACAAAGAAGTGTACTAAGAAATATTAAAGCAATGACTGTTGTTGAGCACTTTCAGGAATAAAAAAGCTGTCTGCAATCTATCTTGTACACTGTGTTGTTGAAGGCTTTCATGCCTGGAATCACTGGGTTGTTGTGAGTTTTATGGACTGTATTTTCTCCTGACCTTTCACCCACATCTATCTGTTACACATATATTTCAGAGTAAGTTCCACTGAACATATGGAAGGCACTTTTAAGTACATATTGTTTTCAGATTTAAGGATGTTATAATAAAAATAGTGGATGAGAAAAGCAATGCAGTCTCCCCATTTAAAATGAGTAACATTCTACACAGTAGTCTTGACCCCCATGCATATTTAAAACAACTCTGACCTCCCTGCCAAAATGTCAGCTTTCTAAGATATAGACAGGCTTGCTCTTTTGTCCTTGGCTCAGACGGTTACAAATGGATGCACTACTATACTATATTAACACATCAGGAAGAAAAGTTAAATCCTTTCTGATGTGTTGTTTTAGACTAAGGGATATAGCTCACAATTTCACCTACTTTACACTTTCCTTTTACATTATTTATATGATAATTTGGTTGCAAGGAGACTATGCCAAAACAAATCAAACTATGTAGAGATGTAATGAGTCTTCTATCCTCTGGAAAGTGGTTAGGCTGAAGATACCTTAACTTGTGGCCCATTCACACTACTTGATTACAGTGCTAAGACTCACTCCACTTTAACTGCCCTGATTCCATCCTTTGGGATCATAGGATTGGCGGTACAAGGAAGAGCATTTAGAATTTTGAATCAGAGAGCCGCAACAGACTACAAGCTCCAGGATTCCATAGGCTAGAACTCTAGCAGCTAAAGGGGAATAAAACAACTATAATTATGTAGTTTGAATGTTCCCTTAATGCCATCCAGATGTGTTAGATGACAACTTCCATGATCCCAGAATGGTACTTCTGGCCAGGGATGATGTGAGTTATAGTCCTTTGCAACTGGATTGAATCAAATTGTGTGTGTATGTGATACTGCAGTACACTTTAAATATGTGAGGCCTTTTTTGTGTCTGTGACCTTCTGCATATTCTGAGAATTACTGTCACAGCGTGCACATTGGCTCTTACAATGTAATAAATGTCAGACACTGTGTCGTCTTTATTAATTTATTAATTAAAATATTTATATCCTGTAACCAAATACTCAGGAAAGAATTCTCATGGTTATGCAGCAATGTAAACATTGAGTTGTTGTAACTCAAAGCTTACAGCATTCTCTTCAGATGGTGATTTTGAAGAGTGTGCTAGCATATATGAAGAAATTTTGTTGTTCGCTGAACCTTCTTAGTATTTGACTGAAATACACACGTGTATCTTTCTTTACAACTCCCAGTTATCTTAACCTCATGTCTAAAGTTGTCTAACTAATCATTTATGGAATTCCACCCTTTGGACAGAATGAAAGGCACTGAAAAATAACAGGTTGTTTCCAATCCTAATAAGTGCATAGAGAATGAGGAAGAAGGGAAAGGTTTATGAGGAATGTTATCAGGAAAGTTAGAAAAGGACAGTCTGCTGCTAGGCTAGCTCCACTGAAAATTGTTTTGTTTTAGGCTTCTAATTTCTCTGGTTTAGTGCTGCAAAGGAATATCTGTGTGGAACAGAGCCAATCTTTGACTCCTGGATTTGCCTTATCATCTCCACAAGTACAGTGATTCTCCCTGCCTTGAATCAAAGACAATATAGGTTGCAATCCAGCCTGTATTGCCGGGAGTATTAAATTCATGGGATTATGTTTTGTTCAACAACATCTTATATTTGGTATACAATATTATGTCAAATTTGGAGTTGTTTAATGTTGTATTTATGTTTTTTCAGTTGATTTACGTACCTTTTTATTTAAAAGGGAAGCTGGATTGGAAAGTTAAAAAAAATAAAATCCTACTGTACGTATAGTGTAGCATTAGCTTTCAATTAGTAACAATGTAAGTGTTTGCTAATTTCAGTCTCAAAGTCCCAAAGCATTTTTCCCTACTGGGAATAGCTTTTTTTTTTTGTAGCTCAGGACTTAATCAGCCCAAAGTTTGCACTGAAAACAGCATTTTATGAGCTGGAAACTTTATCTTATGACTTCCCCCACCTCCCAAATGTTGTTTCCAGCACAGAAAATGCTGTCTGCCATACAAAAAAAATCACATGCATTATTTTCCTACAAAATAAGTCTCGTATTGTTAGGATTGAGATCAATCCAAGATTCTTCTCACCAGAATTTCCTGACACTTGGGAAATACATTCTTTGACCATTAAAAATAATAATATCAAATATTATTTCTACCTCTATTGGTGACTAATTTGCAGCCAGGCCACCAAAAATGACCCCACCCTAGCAGTCTTCTGAATGCAACTTCCTGCTAAGTACAAAACACAACATGTTGTCAGGAAAGAAAACTAATTCACTTCATCATGCTGTCTGTTGTGCTTCAAGTTTTATGATCCAGTTAGGCTGTCAGTACATTTCAAGAGATAAAGAATACATAGACACGTACGTGTTCTACCTCTGGCAGTTACACATATCTTTCCTCCTTGTTAGAGATGGAGTTGCCTACGAACATAGCTCCCATCCATTGTGATCCAGTAAGGTTGGATCTGCACTGCCCTATATCCCAGGTTCTGATCCTAGATTATCTGTTTATCCCAGATTATCTGGCATTGTAGACTCATACAATCCAGTTCAAAGCAGATAATCTGGGATCAGATCCTGGGATATGGGGAAGTGTAGCTCCATCCTAAGACTCTAGGGCCTTACTTTCCACAGTCTCTATCTATCTTAGTGATATTCCAAAGTGTTTTCCATATTTTATTTTCTCCTGATAGATATGGAAGACTGAAGCCCAATAATCCTAGAGGACTGCATGTTGCCCATCCGTGCTATACTCTGGAACCTATTTCCTTTAGTTCTGACAATGTGAATGTGTAGTGCTTTACTGTCTTTTTCAATAATGTTTTCCTTTTGTCTTAAAGCAAGGCTGTTTTTGAGAGATAGGACAAGAAATGCTAAGCCGCTTTTAACCTTGTGCACTGTGAACTTCTCTTGAACTTCTTCAAGGAAAGGTAGGATAATAAATAAATATCTTTTTACCACTAAGGGAGATCCAAGAAAGGTTTAACGGGTTTTTGCGTGTATGACAAAGATCTCAAAAATAGACATGTGGTCCATCAGACTCAAATAATGGGCAGGTTTCACATCTGACCAAGGTGGCTTTCAAAGCAGTTTTCTAAATACAACCAATTCTGTGCACCTGTATTGGCTGAGGCCTAATGGTACTTTACAAAAGTTATTTTTATGTGCCAGGGCATGGAAGGGAATATCTCTGAAGGCACTTCAGAGGCATATCCTACCAACAAAGCAAAACAGAGAAAAGCATTGAACATTGAAGAACATGACTTGCAAGACATTTGACTTATGGTATGTTTGTAATTGGGTTGTAGGTTTTTCAGGCTGTATGGCTATGTTCTAGAAGCATTCTGTCCTGACATTTTGCCTGCATCTATGGCAGGCATGCTCAGAGGTTGTGAGGATGCCTGCCATAGATGCAGGTGAAACGTCAGGAGAGAATGCTTCTAGAATGTGACCATACAGCCCAAAAAACCTACAACAACCCAGTGATTCTGGCCAGGAAAGCCTTTGACAATACATGGTTGTAAATCCTAATTAGCAAATGGACATTAAACAGTTTATTATTCAGTAGATTGTTGTAGTTTATATCTCAGCTCAGCTCATCTTCAAGAAGTGATTCATGGTGGCATATGTGGAGAGATAGTGAAGGCTTAAAATGGTCCACTGAACTTCATGGTTGAGTGGAAACTTGACCTTAAGCACATCCCTTTAAACAAAGGACTCTTGGTCTCCACATGGATACATACTAGCAATCTGATTGATACTATTCATTTATTTAACCTGGTATTGTTTAAACTGGCTCTGGCTCACTGATGCACCAGGTAAAAGATTGCTATCTGAGATCCTTTCATTAGAAATAACTTATGGTCTTCTGCAATATGGAATCATGGCACAAAATGCTATCTACAGCTTTAGCAAAAAGCTGTAGCTAGCTATTTGTGTTCTAAGTTTTGAATAAATATGTATGGTAGATCTGACACTGAAAAACAATTCTGTAGACATGACAAATTGTGAATTGTAAATATAAAGGAAAATAGCCATTTCTGCACCTTACGGAAATTACTCCTTGTGTCCTTGTATTCACGGCTTAGACTGTTTACCATTTCCATTATGTATCGCCAGCTCATGTAGTTTTGAATGTCTCTGCATAGTAATACAAAAATAAAATACTGGTGATGTTTCCAGAACCATAGAACAGATGGGCATTGATATTTAAGAAATGTATATAGCACACCTACCTGGTTGTGTATTTATTAAGGATAGATTCTAGTTTGATTAGATATTCTGGAGCACAAACAATCACATTTTCTGTATCTTCAATGTTAATTTGCACTATTGACATAATATTATTGAAGAATGTTGACCAGCTGAATTGCTGTGGAGGCAAAAAGATATGCACTTTAGTTATATCCCATTCCATATAAGAAAGTTTCATTTCTAATCACGTGTGTGTGTGTGTGTGTGTGTGCTTTCATGTTGCATGTCAATTTATGGCAAATTCATTAATTATATAGTTTTCTAGGAAATGAATATTTAGAGATGGTTTCCTCTGAGATATAGCCTAGAGCACCTGATATTCACTCATTTATTGCTGGTCGCCCATCCAATTGCTGACTCTGCTTTGCTTATAAGGTCAGATGATCTCTGTAGCCTTTAGCCCCTTATGATTTCTTGCATGCAATGTGTTGAATGTTTTGAGAAGATTTATAGTTGTGATTTATTTATTGATTTATTTATTTATCTGTGTCATTTTTACCCTGCTCTTCTCACCCCCGCAGGGGGACTCGGAGCGGCTAGCATGGCAACAATTCTGTTGCATAATGACCTCTGTTTATATATTAGATTTACATTCTGACAACTTCATTAACTATGCTTTCAGGAAAGCTCTTGAAATACCAACCAAATTTTGTACACATTATAAACTCCCACTGAAAAAAAGTCCCTCCCACTTGAATTAGAAGAAACAATCAAGATTATATCATTTAAATAGAAAATTATTTTAAATCTTAATCAATTATGTCTTTCAAATCCATCTGTGCTAGTCCATCACTAAAAATTTCTTCATTTGTGTCAGGATTTTTTTTAAACCATGCCACTGTTTTTCAAGATAAAGCTAGATGTCAAGCAATAACAGAAGATAAGCAGTTTTGACACATTTAGATTATAGATAAGAGTTTCCAACTTCCTGATTTACTTGAGATCTACTGGCTGATTTCCTTAAGAAATGGGGCTACAAAGTAGAATCCACGACATGCAAGTGTGGAGAAGAGCAAACCTCAGACCACCTACTACAATGCAACCTGAGCCCTGCCACATACACAATGGAGGACCTTCTTATAGCAACACCAGAGGCACTCCAAGTGGCCAGTGATATGTCAAAGGACATTTAATAGACTAGGAGTGAATTCTGAGGTAGCAAAGTTTGCAGACGACACTAAATTGTTCAGGGTAGTTAAAAATGAAACTGATTGTAAAGAGCTCCAGAAAGATCTCTTGAAATTGAGTGAATGGGCAACAAAGTGGCAAATGCATTTTAACCTAAACAAGTGTAAAGTCATGCACATCGGGGGCAAAGAACCCCAAATACACTAATTGCCTCTCTACAAATCTATGGTAAGGCCACATTTGGAGTACTGTGTACAATTCTGGTCTCCGCACCTTAAGAAGGATATAACGGAACTGGAAAAGGTACAAAGAAGGGCAACAAAAATGATCCAAGGGATGGAGCAGCTCCCTTATGAAATCAGGTTGCAACGCCTTGGTCTTTTCAGCCTTGAAAGACGGCGTTTAAGAGGTGACTTGATCGAAGTGTATAAAATCATGCATGGGATAGAAAAGATGAATAAAGAAAAAATATTTTCTCTGTCACCCAACACTAGGACTAGGGGGCACTCCCTAAAGCTCCAAGGTAGGAAAGTTAGGACTAATAAAGGGAAATATTTCTTCACCCAGAGGGTCATTGGGTTATGGAACTCACTTCCAGAGGAGGTTGTGACAGCTGTCAGCCTGGACAGCTTCAAGGCAGGATTAGACAGATTCATGGATACCAAGGAAATCAGTAGTTACTGAAATGGACATCCAAGTGCCACCTCTGTGTTGATGGAGGCAGGCAGGATTTTCCCCGGGTACTGGTTGTGAAGGGTCGGGAGCAGGTGAGGGTTTTGCCCTCCTTTCTGCTAGAGATCCCTGTGTACAACTAGTGGGCCACTGTGTGACACAGAATGCTGGACTAGATGGGCTGAGGCCCGATTCAGCATGGCTCTTCTTATGTTCTTATGCCAAGTTTGCCAACTTGTGTGTGTGTGTGTTTTTAAAAAAATACAATACAACTGTTTGGTTCGCTCCTGACATGATAAATAAATAACTGGCTGATTCCCATTTTAGAAATTAAAAATATTGCACTTTGGCTGGGGATGCTCTATGCACAGTTGAGATTGGTCTTATAATACAATGTATTATGTCAAACAAATACTATAGCCTTTATATTACACTATACAGTCAGAAAATAGTATATATATTTGTTCCCCCATCTAAGTCCATCAAATGTACTCCAGGCAATGGGTGAAAAATTCAATATTAAAGTGGAATGTCTAAAAAATTATTAAAAGCCTCAATATGTTTAGCACTGTAAATGTTTCTCAGATCGTCATGTTTTACATTGTTTTTATGATGCACTTCCCTGACTTCCTTAGATCTATGACAGGATTTACACATTTAATCTATATCTATATACATAATACAAGTGAAAATATGTATGTATGTGGGTGGGGTGCCCACTTCCACAGACAGCCTCCCGCTTCCACAAACAGCTTTAACCCACAGTGCTGAATAGCCACCAAAAGCCCTCCCTCCAAAGGTTATAGCGAGCGCCATGAATATGTAGCCCAACTCCAGGCAATGTCCTCCCAAACACCATACTACCCACCACCCAAGGAATGCTTTCATTTGGGGACAATTTTATCCTAGAGTTTACTGGAGAGGTTAGGGGGAATTCACCTTGATTTATAGCTATTGTAGGTACTGGGATTTACAGTTCACCTGCAATAATAGAGCACTCTGGACCCCACCAATGATGGCCCTGGACCTAACTTGGCACACAGAACCCCCATGATTAACAAAAATACATGAGGGCTTGCGGGGAAATTTACATTGATTTATAGAAATTATAATTCACCTATATCCAGAGAGCACTGTGAATGCAAGCAATGATGAATCTGCACCAAATTTGGCATGCATACCCAATATGCCCAAATTTGAATACTGGTGGGTTTGAGGGGAATTGGCCTTGACATTTGTTAGTTGTTGATACTGGGGTGTATAGTTCACCTGCAATCAAAGAGCACTCTGCACCCCTCCGATGATGGACCTGGACCTAACTTGGCACACAGAACTCCCATGACCAACTGAACCTACTGGGGGGATTTGAGGGCACTGACATGGTGAGAGTTGTAGTTTACCCTTCAGCCAGAGAGCACACTGAACCCACCAATGATACATCTAGACCAAACTTGCCCAACATGACAAACTTGAAGTATTGATGGAGTTTCAGGGGGTTAACCTGGCATGATGTGAATTGTAGTACACCCACCACCTTATGCATTTTATAATATATGATAAATGACTACTTCTAAAAACCCGGATAACACTGGGTACCCAAGCTAATACTTCATCACATAAGAGAATGAATCCACTTTAAATCCGGTTGTTGCCCCCTGCAGAGTTCTGTGGTATGTAGTTTAGGGAGGAGATTTTAACAGCCTCACTAAACTACAAACCCCAGAATTCTGCAGGAGGCAAAAACTGGATTTAAAGTGGATTCATTTTCTAGTGCTATGATGTCCCTAGTAAAGAAATAAAATACAAGATGTTCTAATGTAGGAATCACCCACATTATTTATTTATTTATTTATTTGGATTTGTAGACCGCCACTCCCAATGGCTCGGAGCGGTTTACAACATAGCTCGAAAAGAGCGAACAACAGATAAAACATCACAATAAAACATAAGGACTATAAAATAGCAAATAAAACATGATTAGATCACGAGCTCTCGAAGGCCTGTCTGTACAAGTATGTCTTGCAGGCTCTGTGAAATGAAATGAAATCTTGCAAAGCCCGCGTTTCTGGTGGTAACATACAGTACATGCTCCACAGTACAGGAGCAATAATTGAGAATGCTCTACGCCTTGTTGAAGTCAGATGAAAAGCCTTCACACTAGGGTTGTCGAGAAGGTTTCGATCCTCAGAACAGGGTGATCTCGGAGGGTTATATGGAATCAGGTGATCCCGAAGGTACACTGGCCCCAGACCATGTAAGGCCTTGAAAGTAAGAACTAACACCTTGAAAGTGATCCAGCGTTCGATCGGTAGCCAGTGCAGGTTCTGCAGTATAGGTGTTATATGACAACTCGCGGGCTCCCCCGCGAGTAGCCGGGATACAGCATTCTGCACTAGCTTCAATTTCCGGATTACAGACAAGGGTAGGCCAATGTAAAGAGCGTTACAGTAGTCAAGTCTTGAGATGACCGTGGCTTGGATTACCGTGGCTAGGTCGTTCCGTGAGAGATAGGGAGCCAGACACTTCGCCTGTCGCAGATGGAAGAATGCAATTCTGCTAACATTGGAGATTTGAATCTCCATTGATAGCAGAGAGTCCAAAGGGACACCCAGGCTTTTTACTGATGATGACGGGCATAGTGCCTCGCCATCCAGGGTCAGCAGTTGTAGTTCTCTATCACCTGGACGGCCCAACCAAAGGATCTCAGTCTTCACCGGATTCACCTTCAACCTCCTGGCTCGCAGCCATCCAGTAACGGCTTCAAGGCAAAGATGGAAATTATTGGGTTCGGAGTCTGGCCGGCCTTCCATCCTCAGAATGAGCTGAGTGTCATCAGCGTACTGATGACACTCAAGCCCAAAGCTACGAACCAGTTGCGCAAGCAGTCGCATATAGATGTTAAATAACAGAGGGGAAAGGATGGCCCCCTGAGGGACCCCACAAAGCAGAGGGGATCCCCCGGAAACCAGCCCACCCCTCTGCACTTGCTGCTTCAGGTTGTGGAGAAACGAGGACAGCCAATCTAGATCTGTCCCTCTCACTCCAGCCGCGGCAAGGCAGTGCGTCAAAAGATCACAATCGACTGTATCAAATGCTGCTGTGAGGTCCAATAACACAAAGCAGCGCTGATCCGCCTTGGTCAAGCTGGCAACGTAGCTGGTCTGTGATGGAGACCAGGACCGTCTCCGTCCCATGCCCAGAATGGAAGCCGGACTGGAAGGGGTCTAAGCCGGCTGTGTCATTTAGGAAAGTTTGCAACTACTCCATCGCTGCCCTCTCAATTGCCTTGCCCAGAAACGACAAATTCGAAACTGGGTGGTAATTGGAGGGAACCGAGGGATCTAACAAAAGCACATTACGTGAATAACTTCATTAGGGGTTTGCAGGGCTGAGAAGTCACAAAAGCTCTCCAAGTAAGGCATAATAGGAAAAGGCGATGGAATGGGGGAATAGAGTTGGAGGGGAAGGTCTTGGTGGCTGTATGACCTGAGATGATGATGACGACAATAATAATAATAACAACAACTTAATGTTAATACCCCACCACCATCTCCCTGAAGGGACCTGGGGTGGCTTACAAGTGAGACCAAGCCCAGAACATACAACAAAATACACCAACTAAAAACACAATTAAAAACATAATAGCATAAACAATCCAATTAAAGAATTAAAAACACAGCAGGGTATAAAAACATCATTAAAAGTATATCAAACCAAACTCAACAACCAGTAACCAGGATAAGAGCATGAAACATACATTTTTGTGATCTTTAAGCTGATCTTATAAATACATTATTTTTGTCAAAGCTAACATGGCTACCTACACATATTTCTGAATGATATATATTCATTTGGACCTATATAAACAAAAAAAATCGAGATCAACAAGTATTTATGCAAGTGATAAATAAGAGGTCATTCTGGTTTGCCTTCTGTCTTTTGATAAGTGCAGCCAGATTGCTACTGGAAAAAAACTTCATAAGCAGCAGTGGGAAAAGTGCTCACTTAGTAATAAATTATGTTAAGCAATTTCACATTTATCTCAGAAACTCTTGGCTAAGAGGCAATTAAGTTGAGCCGAATTAGCTACAATTGAAGGTTAATGAGCTGTAAAACAATAAAAAGCTATGATTCCAAATACTTTACATAACTGTACTTCTTGCACTGAAAATGAAGTTCTACTTCTACATGTTGGACACGATCCAGCCAATTTTAGTGGGTTTGAAACGTTCAGAAGGATACTGTATGTCATTCTTGTATTCATAGCCCATATGATTTTTAAAAATCAGCTAAATATCTAGTAATAAAGTTAATCAATCACCTTTAAAGCCTTAGTTTAAAATAACTGAAAACAAATTGAAAACAAAGAAACTATAAAATGTGAATTGTGACACCTGATGTCAAAATTCATGGACTCTGGCATGAGACTGCAACATTTGACTCTTTGAATTTTCCATCAATTCAGAGTATGCTTCCTAACTTCTAAATGAATGGATAGTTGGATGGATGATAAATTAAACTTCCTAAATCAGCATATCCATTGGATGTTGACTACTATATGCTGCTGCGTTTCAGCTGTCAGAGGCTGTCAAAGGTAGATAGCAACTGAAACATTGGTGTCAAGCGCCAGTGCAGAATATTTATTTACTACAGAATAATCAGAATATGCACTAAGCTATAGTACCTTGTTTGAAGAATATTTGGGATGGGGGATTGCTTTTACCTGTAACCCTGATGCTATTAATCTACACTGGAACTTTTGCCAGTGCAATTTAATTTACTCTTTTATCTTAAAGTGGAGCTGGAAAAGTAATGTTGTTTCTCTGGCAGATAAATCCTTTATCTCAATCCCCAACTGGCAGTTCGGTACCATATACATTGACCATATACTGCAGTTTAAAACTAGATGCAAAATGCAGCAGTCAGACAATTAACTCCCACAAAAAAGCACAGAAGAAAGTCCTTAGTGTACACCAGTGTTCTGTGGTTTGTATGATTAACTCCCAGGCCTCAAAATGGTTCCAGATTTCCTATGTAATCATGTACACAGAAAAATCTCTATCTTTAATAAAAGTCAGTGTAGGTGGGTCCTTAGATCTATAAATTACTACTGTGCAAAACTGTCCTGGGCATCCTGCCATATTCTTTAAAGTCCAGCATTTTAAATTTTTATTTTTGGGAATGGCACTTCCCAAAATTCCCAGGCACAATGATTATAGCAAATTATAATCAAAAAACACTTTTTGAAGTGTTTTAAGGTACAGAACTTCCTCTGTGCTGCTCTAGAAAGGATGTTTATCATCTCTACAACATAGTACCTGTGTTGGCATCTACAGTTATACTTCTTTCCAAGATGGGAAACTTTGCTAACTGCATTTACCTTCTCTCTCAATCAGTCACAAATCACAAATTGCATAAGCCAGTTTTGGTTGCTCAGCATTTCATAGGCTATGGCTGTAGGAGAAATATCAACTAGGTACAATACGTGGTGGGCACTATGATCTAATATGGTTATTTGAAGGACTGTATCTCCCCTTATGAGCCCAGTATAGCTCTAAGACTGTCTGGAGAAGCCCTTCTCCTTGGCCTACCACCTTGGTGTCTTCCTGCAATTGCAATTTGCCTACCTTATGTGATAATTTCCCATGAAAAAACCCCAAACACATATGTTTGTTATTCACACCACTGTAAATAAGGGGCCAAAGAACTCAGTCTTTGAACTGAAGTCCTGTTGCAGGGTCAAGTATATGTATGATAAAACTTTATATTTAGACTTCATCTCTTTATGATGGAAAAATGAATGATTTAATTGAACTTTGTCCACTTGTCAGATGTTTGCTTTAGAAATATTAATGACAATTTAACCTCTTGTCCTAATCTAACTAAGCAAGGCATCCGTGCAAAAGCAGACTTTGGTACATATTCTTCTGATTGGATAAAGTATGGCATGTTTTCATAACTACTATCAGCATGGTTGATTCATGCTAAGTCCTATTTCAAGACTTTGTTCAACAACTCAGGGCTTAGAATTTGACTGAATCTTCTTTTTGGGGAGATACCTTTTGGACTGTATTAGAAAACGTACTTTTTGTCTCACGCCCCAGCTACACCACTATATAATGCAGTCTAGAATGGGCCTCAGAAACTGGAGATTTACTTTTTGGCTTACAACTTCCAGGATTCTCCAGGTTAGCATAGGCAGTAATCATATTGCTTGGGGGGGGGGGGGGTTCTCATAACTATACTATAAAAAAGAAACATTATCATGTTACACATTGTTTTGACATATTAGTAATTACTTATTGCAAGAAATCCAAGATATTTTTATTGCAATACTGAAAACATCTTCCTGAGAGTATGTACAACTGAACTTTATGGGATTTACCTCTGAGCAGATATTCACAGCACATCAATTCTGTCCCTTCTCCTCTAGTCCTTTACTATGGCTGACAATGGATTACTACATGTGTTCAATTGATTTATTTTCCTTTTCCTGCCATCAGATCAGAATACAACGGAGTGACAAATTCACTTTAACATGGGCAGTTCTAAAGTTTAATTTATCTTCTGAATTAAGCTTTTACAAAAGCAAAATACATTAGACTACTGCATGAATCAATCAGCAGTAGAGGCTGAAAACAATGCATCATCTTTTTTACCTTGAGATTGAATTCCAAAGAGAAATTCTTCTGGATATCCTCGAGTGTCATTTTGTTATACAGTAAAAGGGGGTCGGTTCTGTCATCAGCTTTGGTGGTAGCCTGGGAAACACACACACATAAAGAGATTTACAACACACGAAGGGGCTCTTTTGAAGAAACAGCAAGACAAACAAGAGATGTGAAAAAGCTTCATGGATATCATCTCATCTCCTCCAAGTACTAATGTTTAAATGCAAAATATAGACAGATAGACTATGCCACCAGATATTAGATATGTTTATTTTCAGGCAGGCAGTATCTGTTCACTATCACATTGTACAACACATTATTATTATTACTACTACCTTTTTATTATTCTATTATATCTGGTTGTGGGGGGTCGGGAGCAGGTGAGGGTTTTGCCCTCCTTTCTGCTAGAGATCCCTGTATACAACTAGTGGGCCACTGTGTGACACAGAATGCTGGACTAGATGGGCTGAGGCCCGATTCAGCATGGCTCTTCTTATGTTCTTATGTTCTTATCTGTTCTATCTGAAGCATTCCCTTATATTGAGTATTAGACAGGTGGACAAATGTCAGTGTGCTGGAAGAAGCAAAAACCACCAATATTGAAGCAATGTTCCTACACCATCAATTCTGCTGGACTGGCCACATTGTCCAAATGACCGATCACCATTTCCCAAAGCAGTTATTATACTCCCAACTCAAGAATGGGAAACTAGGCCTGGGCAATCATGGTTCTAAATGGTTCTAAAGTACTTACAAAACTAAAGTTCTGGTGGTGAAAACTAGGTGGCGCTGGTGCTTTGCTTCTACAGTGTTGCTAAAGTTCTGGTGGTGAACATTTCAGAACTCTAAGAAAACTTTCAAAATGTCATTATAAATGGCAGTTCCTAATCGGTTCTGTCTTAAAAATCACTAATAATGAAATAATAATAAATCAAGACAGCCATATAACCCAGAATATCAAGGCAGATAATCCACAATATCTGCTTTGAACTGAATTATCTGAGTTTGCTCTGCCACATAATCCAGTTCAATGTGGATTTTATGCAGCTGTGTGGAAGGGGCTTTATTGAGCATGTGTGAAGACAACACAGAAAGAAAAGGGATGCCAGATTAGTCTGCTTCCATAAACTACCTTAGCATATTGAAAAAGCAAAGATGTATAAATTTTGCCAACAAAATTGTGTTCAAAAGAAAAATTGAGCTATTGAAAGTTACCAATTGTTTTATTTATGTAGGGCTTATCCAACCTGGTTATTTCATTTCATACCACACATTTATAGCACTGTGACAATGTTTTAACTGCCATGGTTCTGTCCTGTGGAATCCTAGGAGAGGTATTTAGAATTCTCCGTGGAAAAGATTTGGTGCCTCCCTGTACTATAAATCCCAGGATTCCATGGCAGACAGCCATGGCAATTAAAGTGGACTCATAGAGCTATAGTTGTTTGGTATGAAAAAAAGATATTACATTATCAAATCAGATACATCAATCTGGTCTCTTATGCCACCATACATATTGTAAGTAATCTTTGCTCAAGATCCTGACCATTTTAATCTTAATTTTATACATTCAGTTCTGCACATAAAACTCAGAAAACAGACTTACATTTGCAATCTCTGTCTCTAGAGCCATTACTCTTCTCATTTCTTCAGCAATCGTTGTGTCGTTAATTGTAAGGTTTCTTTCTTGGCGGATCAGCTTTGCTACGGAAATCATAAAATCAACATAGGCTAAGCATGCCTGTAAGAAAAAAAAAATTTTGCAAATACATGTTTGAACATTGTTCAGAACAGCAATTATATTTACTTTATTTATTTATGTTATTTTTACGCCGCTCATTTCAGCCCTAAGGTGACTCAGGGTGGCTTACAGACTGGTAACTATTAGATCCCCCCCCCCCACACACACACACTGGTTAAAACAATTAAATCACATCATAAATACATATAAAAACCATAGAAGCAATAAAAACTATAAGAATCTATAAAAACAATGTCTTCCAGTTCAATGGCTGAGGTATGCATGCACTGCTTTTTCTTGTCACAGGACAATTTGAAAGACTGTTCCACATAAACCTGCACATTGGTCAGTCATCTTCCAAGGCTCTGCCCTGCATTTTAACATTGAAGAAGGTTGGATGTTGAGAAAACGAGACAAGGACAGTTAACTCTTTCAAAAGAGATGTTTGAGTGGATGCTTCTCTAGTGTCCTTTAGCTACAATGATTACGACCATGCTGTTCCATTAGGCTTTTCAAATGTTTGACTGTAATCCAGATGTGATTTTGTTTCTCCAATTTTGCCTTTGAATAATCCCTTTAATTATTACTGCAGAGTGCCACCATGGATTGAAAGTATAAGCAGTTTCATAATCTATCGATCAACCAATTTACACTTGACACAGAGCAGCAATCAGACATGGCATGCTGCTCTTATCTCCAGTTACTATGGAATTGTTTTGTCTATATTATGTGGTGTTTTGTTCTGTCTCTGGAATAACTGCAGTTAATTCCATGAAGCAGGGCAATAAAACTCGCTATGCCACAATAAGAGTGATCCCATATATAAAGGTGGAAAGGAAAGAACAGGGCCTGGCAATGCAGCCCTCCTGACTAGCAGCCAGCTGTATTTCATGTTCCCGATCATTTTCCCTTTGCTTTCTCTGCCTCTACACCAGGGTTTCTTAAAACTGTTTCTACTTGTGACCGCTTTCCACCTGATACATTTTATGTGACCCCAGGTATATAAAATAAGTATAAAAATGAAACATTTTGCTGAAACTGGGTTGCTGTGAGTTTTCCGGGCTGTATGGACATGTTCCAGAAGCATTCTTTCTTAACACTTTGCCCACATTTATGGCAGGCATCCTCAGTGGTTGCGAGATCAGTTGGAAACTAGGCAAGTGAGGTTTCTATATCTGTGGAATGTCCAGGGAGGGAGAAAGAACTCTGTTTGAGGCAAGTGTGAATGTTGCAATTGGCCACCTTGATTAGCATTTAATGGCTTGTAGCTTCAAAGCCTGGCTGGTTGCTACCTGGGGAAATCTTTTGTTAGGAGGTGTTAGCTTGCTCTGATTAATTCATGTCTGGAATTCCCGTTTTTTGAGTGTTGATTTTTATTTACTGTCCTGATTTTAGAGTTTTGTAATACTGGTAGCCAGATTTTGTTCATTTTCATGGTTTCTTCCTTTCTGTTGAAATTGTCCACATGCTTGTGGATTTCAATGGGTTCTCCGTGTATTCTGACATGGTGGTTGTAAGAGTGGTCCAGCATTTCTGGGTTCTCAAATAATATGCTGTATCCAGGTTGGTTCATGAAGTGCTCTGCTACGGCTGACTTCTATGGTTGAATTAGTCCCCCCAGGCAGTAACTAGTCAGGCTTTGAAGCTACAAGGCCATTAAATGCTAATCAAGGTGGCCAATTGTAACATTCACACTTGCCTCCAGCAGCCAAGAGTTCTTTCTCCCACCCTGGACATTCCACAGATAGATAAACCTCACTTGCCTAGTTTTCAACTGACCTCACAACCTCTGAGGATGCCTGCCATAGATGTGGGCAAAACATCAGGAGAGAATGCTTCTGGAACAGACAGCCTGGAAAACTCACAGCAACCAGTGATCTTGGCCATTAAAGCTTTGACAACACATTTTGCTGAAAATATACCTGCAGTTGCAAGTCTTATTAAACAGACTGGTTTTCCTTTTTGTGGAGTACAGCTGAAGTGTTTTCTGCAGAGACCACTGTAAACACTGCATGTTGTTGCTAACAGATTTGTGTGAATGGGAGGCATTCAGAAACCTTTTACTGTTACCAAATTTCCGTGACCCCAACATTGAACCAATTTGGGACCAGGGCCCACAGTTTAAGAAGCAGCACTCTAAACAATTATTTATTTTACATCATTGCAGAAAAAGTGAAGCCTGAAATCTTTATATGGTCCCAACTGTTTCCCCCCCAGTCTTTTGAGTCCCCCACTATACCACTTCATGCCCCCAGTCCTCTATATTTTTTTAATTGATCAATTTATACCAGCAGAATTTGCAGTCCAAAAATCTCAGGAGTATATGTTCCTCATCCCTGTAGTAAAAACATTTTCAGCCTTTATATATTATCTTTAAACATCATTAAATCATTACTATTCATAAGTATAATTGAAACAATTGGCTGTAATTGGATGTGGTATGATGAAATACTATTAACACAAGTAGCAAATCCCAATTTTTAAAGGTATTATTTGGTTATAGCCGATTGCATACCTGCCTAATACAAGGCCAATCATAGCATGAGTGTAATTATATATTTACTAGTGTGCATCTGAAAGCGAAGACATGGATTACAGCTTTGCTAACAAGCTTACTTATAATTACAGTTTCAGCAAATGTGGCTTTCAGACTGTGGCAATAAACAGATTAGTTGGGATGAGATACTCATTAGAGGAACAATGATTCAGTGTTGACAGTTTCTCTGGGTGTCTGTAGGAGGTTCCATTATGGACATTTTGTTTCTTATTAGAGATTTTATTCTCTCCTTAACATACTGGCAGCTGTCCATTAGCATCCCTGATCAGGCTGACTTCACGTATAACAATGTCCTAGATAGATTCCAACTTTCATCTAGGAAATCTGTACAAATTCATTAGGGAAGCTTCAGCCAATAAAAATTCACCCCCATGTGTGCACATGATAAGCAAAGTTCTACACTTATATGTCCAGAAGGAGACTAGCACCAGTCCAGCAGAGTAGTTGAATTATGGTAAAGGTAAAAGTTTTCCCCTGTCATTAAGTTCAGTTGTGTCCAACTCTGGGGGTTGGTGCTCTTCTCCATTTCTAATCTGAAGAGCCGACATTGGCCATAGACACCTCCAAGGTCATGTGGCCAGCATGACTGTATGGAGTGCCAATACAACAGATTTTAAGGATCAGAGTGTGAGAAAAGGAAGAGGAAATAATAATGGGCACCTTCTGCACATGTTAATGTGTCTGGCCACATAAAATAATGTAATGTTAATGGAAGCAATAGCACTGTGTAAGTATTGTGGAGGCTTGTTGGGTTTTTCAGATACAGATATGCAAAAAATGCATACATACAGTACTTAAAACCATTGCTTGGCATCCTGTTTAGGATCTACTTTGGATCTCACAACTTTTGAGATTCATGAGATTAATGGTTGACTGTGACCAACCTCTCACCCCACCCCACCCAAACAAAAGGGCATTGTGGTGGGGCAGATCAGGGGGTAGGAATATAATTATTGCAACACTATCCCAGTTTCAGTGTCCTGAGAGAAGTAGCTGCAGCAGGACCCCCAGGATCTCTCCAAATGCTTGACTTATCGTGCCCTGTAACCAGGACGGTAAGGCATTCATAACTTCCTTGCACCCTGATCAGAAGTGCCTTGGTAACCTTTTAACTGAGGCACTATTTTCCTTAAGAGGTAGAGATTTATTTATTTTTGCAGGGGGCGGTAAGCTTTGGCAGAAGTTGCTACAAGATCTAACTCAATTCTTGTAGCTGCTCCTGACAATGCCAAATCTTGGTGATAATTTAATTCACATTAAACTAAGAAACATTTTTTTCTCTTTATGAACAGAGATATAAACAGCATAAGACCCAATGATATATTCATATATTCTAATTTTTTGGAGAGAGGACAATAGTGATATTAGCCACCATATTTTTATAGCCACTACACATCTAGTCCTCTCATTGAGATTTCTTAATTAGTTAGAAAATGAGTAATTTGGGAGCTTATTTCTTTCATACAGAATTGACATAGAGGTATAGTTGCTGATCTGAGAGCATACCTCTTTGTAAACTCCAGTGCATTCATAGTAGTCACGGGAAGGGAGTCCAAGTGAAGGCTGATCTATCTATAAAGTGAATATGAAAACAAAAATCAGGCTAGAGGGACAATAACAATTCAATGGAAAGGTTAAAGTTTGCAACTAATGAGCTATACTTCGAAATAGCTGTTTCTTTGAAAATACTTCTGAAGGAAAATATATGAACACTAAAATGTAATTCTGCATTCAAAATACTTAAGTCCTATGTTGGTAATAGAAGATTTGAGGGAATTCCTGTATTGAAATAAATCAAGAGAGGGGAAAAACAGAGAAGAGAATGGGAAAGGACCTGGACCTAGAACTGCTTTAGGGGGATTATTTTGGCACCTTAAAATATGTATATAAGTTCAAAACTTTCCAAGAGTTCTGAACTTACATGAATTATATGTTGCGTAGAATTCTTATCATCTGTACCAACAAAGAAGTTAATGATGACCCTTTTCCCATACTGATAGTTTAGATCTGCAATAGATTTTTCAGCTGTCCACGAGGCACCTAAAACAGTTTAAGAAAAAGAAATACTCTGAGCATTTTAATTAAGACACTTTCCTAGCTGATTTTAGGAAAATAATGAAAATTCTCCTACCATAATCACGGTCCCAGCTATCCAGTGCCACAGGCCAGTCAGAAAAAGTTGGCATTATGTCGATGAGTGGTTTTCCTCCTTTGCTATCAATAGTCGCTTGTGAAAACAAACATTGGTTCATAGGTTTTATGTATGCATTCCTAAAAGCACCAAATTGTTACACTGACACTGAAGAACAACAATACTACATAGATCACTAAATGGGTCTGCTTATGTCCTGAGATCTTCTGGGCAGACCTTTCCTCTTGTCCCTTCCACACAGCTGAATAAAATCACATATTTTCTGCTTTGAACTGGAATATATGGCAGTGTGGACTCAGGTAACCTAGTTCAAAGCAGATGTTGTGGATTTTTCTGCCTTGATATTCTGGGTTATATGGCTGCGTGGAAGGGCCCTTTGTCTTATACCTTTATAAGTCCATCTGATGGGAACTCTGGAGAGGGTCTTCCCAGATGCTGCTTTCAAGCTCTGTTCCTTCCTTCCATACAGAAGGTAAACCAATGCCCTCCTTGTTAGCTTTTAATAAGCAAAGGATGAGTTTTTGTTGCAGCATATATTTGAGGGTTGGCTGTTCAGTGGGAAAGGGTCTTCCATGTGTTTTATGCTTGCCATGTTATGCTTTCAACTGCTTTTAGTCTTAGGGATAATTTAATAACATACTTCGCTTTGTGTGATGAATTTTTTAGCTGTGCAAATATTGTAACTGAAAAAGGTGTTGATAATGTCATCATAGTATTTCTAGTACAGAATCATCAGTCCCCTCTAAAATAACCCCTAGATTTATCCAATAGGAAATTGGGAAGGAAGAGGGGAAATCCCACACCGCCATCCTATCCCAGTGAGACTTTTTATTCTCTCTGGACATCGTTCAGTTAGGGCATTATGTGTTTATCTTTGCTGCCCATTTACAGGGCATCTATCTGACTGCATGCCACTATTGGTGGCCACTGAATGTGTAACTAGCCCCCTTTCTCTAGAGGCAACAGTGGGTGGCTGTTGGCAAAAAAGCTTTGCTTTATAGTGTCACAAATTTGAGATTTTCAGATAAGGGAGGCTCAACCTTTATATTCATTCTATCAGTGCATGAAAAGACGTATGGAGAAAACAAGATAAACCAATATGCTTATTAAAAATGTGTTTGTGCTATGTATTTTAGTTATTAAAAGCAATTTATTACAAGTTTCATTTTAAGCATTTATGTGTATGAAGCATAGTCGATCTTGCCATGTTTGCTCTTTCCACTATCTTTCCACCAACTGGCAGTCTCCAAATATACTAGATTATATCTCACATCACCTTCAGCTTGCCACCCCTTACATGTAACAAAATCTGACATGCAACAACATACAAGGAAACTTACTCTCATTTATGCAAGATCTGTAAAGCATTTTTGCTTTCTTAACAGCTTCTATATCATCATTGTTTTCTTTGTCGAGGACATCTGAAAATAAGAGATATATTTATCCAAATGTTAGTTACAGTATGTCATAAATGCCAATTTACCTCAACATACAAAACAGTAAGTGACTATGACAGTACAGTTTCAAAACATCTTGGAATAAACTTGTGTTCTTTCAGAAGAACACTGTCTGCTGATACCAATCCCACTCCCTTCCCCACACAGGGTTGTTGTTCTAGCCTTCAAGTCATCTCTGATTTATGGCAATTCGTAGGTTAATCTATCATTGAGTTTTCTTGACAAAATTTGTTCAGAAAAGGTTTGCCATTGCTTTCCTCTGAGGGTGAGAGGGTGCAACTTCCCTAATGGGTTTCCATGACTGAGCAGGAATTCACATTAGAGTCTTAGGGCCCTTCCACACAGTCCTATATCCCAGAATATCAAGGCAGAAAATCCCACATTATCTGAGTGTGGACTCAGATAACCCAGTTCAAAGTAGATATTCTAGGATATTCTAGGATATAGGGCTGTGTGGAAGGGCCCTTAGTCTAACATGCAAACTCAAAGCCGAGACATTCTATACCCAATAAAATAGTTTTGTCTGTTTTCACAACTTCAGTGCATGTCTCTACAAGATATTACTGTTTTATCTTCTACTGTTAGCCATATCTTTTGACGGTCTGCAAAGAAACATATCATGATATGGCTACGATATGCCTATGTTTAGAAAAGGCTTACTTGGCTGTATTTATTTAGGTACAGGCTATAAGCTTGGTCAACACTGACTGTGAATGTTTTTAGCAGCATTACCAGCTGAGTTGGCTTGTTAGGAACTCCTTTTTCTCACACCTAGGACAGCTGCCTACTCTTAAAGGGTCATGAGGGCACTGCCTTCAGCTGTTGAAAGAGCTGGAATTCAATGTCAAGCTCATTCCCCAGTGGGACCAGATCCACCCCAGCTGGAAAACAGTTTCTGAATGCTTTTCACCAGACACAACAGATTAATTCATAACTTGTGTACATGGGTTGGTTTTAGAAAGAGTGAAAAAAGAACAAAAGAGTATTTTTTTTGCTCTTTTGACACCAGGCTGGAGGAAGAGTAGATAAGTCAGAAATCTTCCAAATGTTTGGTTCACAAATATATATTCCAACTGACCTTTCAAAACAACTTCTAGCTCATCTCTTAAAATGTCGAAGTTACTATAACGGGAACTTGTCTCTGGAATGATGTTCTTCTTTAACCATCCTCCACAAGCAAACTGATAGAAATTTTCACAAGGCTCTGCTGTTGGATCCATGTCAGCAATGATTCGGGCAGCTGTTGAAAGGGAGAAGTAATGGTGCAGAAAGAAAGAGAGTGAAAGGGAGAGAAATACAAAGCAAACTATTAAAAACAGTATTTAAAAAAGGAAAATCCCAAGTCTGAATTGCTGACAGAAAAGCAAAGAAATGTAGCCTCATTGTTCTCAGATAGTAATTTTAATATACATTTTGCTAAACTGGGAGTTAAAACTGCACAGTTCATTGGGACTAAGGGCCCTTCCACACAGCCATATAACCCAGAATATCAAGGCAGAAAATCCCACAATATCGGCTTTGAATTGGGTTATGTGAGTCCATGATGACATATATTCATTTTCAAAGCAGAAAATGTGAGATTTTATTAAGTTGTGTGGAAGGGGCCTCAATCCCACTAAAATGTGTGCAACCCTGACTTTCAAGTAAAGATGTATATAGTATTGGGGAACATAGAAAACTGCAATCCAAATTATAACAACATAGCAATTAATAGAATTAAAAATATTTACATCTTTCCAGCATGGTCAGCATAATCGGTTTGCAGAAATCATTTCACAAACCCTTGCTGGATTCACTATCCTTCAAAACGAAGTTTATCAGACTGAATAAAGGACAAGGGCCCGATATCTTTAATAGTTCTAGATTCCAGAGCAGGAAGATATAGCGTAAAGCTCAATATGAAATTAACTTTTCCAACCGTGTAAACTTCTATGGTAGTCTACCAGTAGGAGGACTGTCTTTTTGTATAGGAACCTCCCTATACATTATGATGGTGCATATACTTTTGAACATTAGAATTCACTGGAAGTGGACAGGACCCTTACAGCTGTAAGGGCAACCACTTGTGCTCTGGACCCTTGCCCTTCCTGGCTAATTAAGTTGGCCAGAGATGGGTTGCTGGACTGGTTTATTTCCATAATAAATTCTATCCTGCTTGAAGCAGACGGTGGTAAAACCATTACTAAAAAAAGACCTCCCTTGACCCTTCTGTGATTAACAACTACAGACCAATCTCCAATCTTCCTTTTCTGGGGAAGGTGCTGGAGCGGGTGGTCGCCTTGCAGCTTTAGGGATTCCTAGATGACACCGATCTTCAGGCCTGGGCACAGTACCAAGATGGCTTTGGTCGCCTTGGTGGATGACCTCTGCAGGCAACTAGACAGGGGGAGTGTGATCCTGCTGGTTTTCTTGGGACAGCTTTCGATTAAAAATCATGGTATCCTTCTGGGATGACTCACCAGGATGGGACTTGGGGGCACAGTTTTGCTGTGGCTCCAGTCCTTTCTGGAGGGTCATTCCCAGTTGGTGAAGCTGGGGGACACCTGTTCGGACCCCTGGACATTGACCTGTGGGGTCCCACAAGGTTCCATTCTATCCCCCATGCTTTTTAACATCTACATGAAACCACTGGGAGAGGTCATCTGGAGCTTTGGAGCTCAGTGCCATCTCTACGCAGATGACACCCAACTCTTTTTCATCAGAATCCAAGGAAGCCCCTTGGGTGCTGAACCAGTGCCTGGCTGCTGTGATTATCTGGATGAGGACGAACAGGTTGAAGATCAATCCTGACAAGACAGAGGTCCTCCAGGTCAGTCGTATGTCTGACTGGGGTATTGGAAGATGCAGGTCCTAGATTCAGCGCTGACAGCGATGGCTGGGAGGGCCTTCGCACAATTAAAACTTGTGCACCAGCTGTGACCATACCTTGTGAAGTCTGACTTGACCACAGTGGTCCACGCCTTAGTTACCTCTAGACTGGACTATTATAATGCATTCTACGTGAGGCTTCCCATGAAGATGGCCCGGAAACTTCAATTGGTCCAACGTTCAGCAGCCAGATTAATAACTGGAGCTAATTACAGGGAGCGGTCAACCCCCACCCCCCTGTTTAAGGAGCTCCACTGGCTGCTGTTCAGCTTCCGGTCCCAATTCAAGGTACAGGTTATTACCTATAAAGCCCTGAACAGTTTGGGACCTGCCTACCTTGTTGACCGCATCTCCTACTACCAACCTGCATGGTCCCTCCAATCCTCTGGGGAAGTCCTCCTTTTGCCCCTTCCTCTATCACAGGCAAGACTTGTGCGAAGGAGGGAGAAAGCTTTCTCTGCTGTGGTCCCTGACTTTGGAACTCACTATCTGGTGAGATTAGGCAAGCCCCCACCTTAGGAGTTTTTAAGAAAAATTTGAAAACTTGGCTCTTCTGATGTGCCTTTGTAGAGTGACCATTTATTCCATTTCTGTTTGTTCCATCTACAGTGTTTCCCCTATGATGCACTTTCCCCCATCCTAAACTAAAAGCTGAACCCCTTTTTTGGGGTTCATCCTTTTTGGGCTCCTCTCCATTACACTTTTTAAATTCCTACCTCATCCAGGGTTTTATCATTTTACCTCATCCATTTGGCCTGCCCATTGTGTTTGATTTTATATTATGTCCATTTACTTTATTTTATTTTGCTACTGTATGTATTTTATTCTGATGTATTTTTGTAGTCTGCATTTTGTATTTTATTTTGCTGTATTGTATCTTTGGGCTTGGCCTTATGTTAGCTGCCCTGAGTTCCCTTTGGGGAGATGGTGGCGGGGTAAAAATAAAGTTTATTATAATTAAGTTCCACAAGGGAAGAGGTTGGTCATTCTGACAGCTGAATGAGACAACTAAAGGAACTAGGATGACCAGTAAAGGATGACTTGTCAATATTTAAGCTATAAACAACCTACCCACATTTTTTTCTGTAGGATAATCGGAAAGACTATAAAGGCCAATAAACGAAGGGATGACAATACCTGAAAGACCAACAGGAAGCACACAGACATTTAATATTGCTTCTGAATGGTGCTAATGACTGCCAACATGTCATGCAAGAGTCAGATTTCTCGCATGAACTTTGCTGTACATGAAAGACATTTCAGAGGCTTTTCCTAAGATGACCCCAGGTTCTTCCCTGGATGCTCTCAAAAGTGAAGGAGTGATGCTGGTAACGTCTTTCTTAGAGGTAGTCACCTTTCTTTGCAATCCCTTCCAAGTTTGGACAAGAAAGAAAACCAGCTCATTAGTCAATGCACGTAGAGGGCACAAGACCCTGCTATTTTTTCAGGTCACTGAAAGTGTGGCTGATTATACAAGCTAGAATCCATTCTGCTAGGGAAGTTCAAAATTACAACAGATGCTTGTGAGCACATGGGACTTGCTTTCTATCTATCCTCTCTACAGGCCTCCATGCAACCGGATAGTTCACTCCATGTGTTCGTTTGTCTTCCAACCCCCCGAAATAACGAGACAGACACAAAATATATGGTTTCAAATTTTGGGCAACTTTTATTGAATAGTTACCTATTTAACTTGTAACTCGACTAACTTTTTGGTGTCAGTTCAACTTGGTGTGTGTAAGCTGAGGTAGCGTCTCCTAAAGTCTACCCCTCAGCTATTCAGGCATACTACCTGGGTCTCCTGTAGATTTCAACTCGGGCAACCCATAAGGGAAACATCAGGAGAAATCTCTCTCAACTTTTGAGACTAGACTCTCCCCGCTCCTGGGACATTCACCATCACCTCACCCCTAGAATTAACCTCTAGGTGAGTGTTTGCATAATGCCCCGCACCCTTAAGGGGTGCCTTAAGTGTATACAAACCTTTGAATAACTGAACTATTTACGCCACGGATTACGAGCAAATGTCCTATTTAGCTCCCATCCCCCACCAAGCCGACTAATAATAACTGAACACCTCCCCTTAAATCCTTAAGAAACAATGAATTGCCCACATCAGACCGATGGATTCCATCCAATCTGTAAAGATGAGGCCTGCCAAGCAAGATCTATCCCTGGAATATGTAGGAGCCCCTATCCCTTGCATGTGGTTTGCGCATGGCCCGGTTCACCCATTACCTGACCGTCAACATTTTTTAAATGTCCCAATTCCTAACCACCAGAGGTGAGGAATGACTGCCCACCATGTGGCGCGTACCCGTGGCCATACATGACAAATCTTACAGATGTCATTCCAAGCTTGCAAGGCCAGGGCTCCGCCCTTCAAAAGGCCAAGATCATGGGCTGCGAGGCATATCCACAACCCGTCTGGAGGGGGCCCCTCCTAGACTGAAACAGAAGTGGGAGGAAACCGCCTCCACGCCTACCTCTGGTCCCTTGCCACTCCGCAGTAGTGACGGACGCGAGGCCCAAATGCTGACCATAATGAGTCCTCATGGCCTGCCTTGCAGCCCAGTGCTGCCGCTGTGCCTGCAGACGAGGATACTCCATCTATGGTTCAGCAAAGCGGATCTGTCAAGAGATCACCACAAACAATTCATGACAATGGAGTACACACATTTTGTTTTGTGTTTTTCTTTTCTCTCCGAGTCACATCACATAGCATTGGCCACCGAAGCTTCTCCAATGCAGTGAGAGGGGTTGCAATTCTGTATTGCCCCAAACTGCTGACCATAATGAGCCCTCATGGCCTGCCTTGCAGCCCAGTGCTGTAACTGTGCCCGCAGACGAGGATACTCAATCTATGGTTCAGCAAAACGGATCTACCAAGAGATCACCACAACCAATTCATGACAACGGAGTACGCACATATTCCTGAAGGCATTCAATTTCATCTGCCCAGGGTTTTTTTTTTCCCTCCGAGTCACGTCACATAGCATTGGCCACCGAAGCTTCTCCAGTGCAGCAATAGTGGGTTGCAACCTGTATTGCCCCAGTAAGCTGGCCATAATGAGTCCTCATGGCCTGCCCAGCTGCCCAGCAAAATAACTGTGCCCGCAGACGAGGATACTCCATCCATGGTTCAGTAAAATGGATCCCAACGAGATCGCCCCAATCAAATTACTACAACGGAGTACCACGCATTTCCTGAAAGCGTTTTATTTCCATATGCACAGGGTTTAACCCCCTCCGAGTCCTGTCCGATAGCATTGGCCACTGAAGCTTCTCAAATGCAGCAAGCGTGGGTTGCAAACCTGTATTACCCCAAAATGCTGACCATAATGAGTCCTCATGTCGTGCCCTGCAGCCCAGTAAAAATAACTGTGCCCGTAGACAAGGATACTCCAACCATGGTTCAGCAAAAACGGATCTCATGGATCGGCACCATCAACTTATGACAACGGGGTACCACGTATTTCCTGAAGGCATTTGATTTCTATCTGCCCAGGGTTTGATCACCTCCGAGTTATGTCCCATAGCATTGGCCAATGAGTCTTCTCCAATGCAGCAAGAGTGGGTTGCAAAACCTGTTTGCACCAAACCCATCATCCTTAGCACCTTACTGGTGCCTGTATACAACTGGTAAGTTGTTAGTTGTATGCCATCCGGCTTACCAAACGGTAACCAGCCCAGGGTTGCTAATCTGTTTGAATAGCACCAAAGCCTCAACTGGCCATAAAACGGGGTCACTATACTTTGCCAACTTAATGACATTGCCTCAAGACCCCAAATCAGATTTGGCTGACGGCACCAGCCACTCTTCGCCGTTATGCTGTATTGTTAGTTCAAATTCAACCAGAGCCTGCGTAAACCTGTCGATTTTAGATACTGGACTACCTTGCTGATCCAATAGGGCTGCAAAGGAGCTGTCCAAGCGTCGGCATGAAACAAATTTGTTCCTGTGTGTCCGCATACGCCTCGTGGTACACGAGCTCCAGGGCCTTCCCAAATGCAGGGAGCTCGAATTTCTGCTGTCGTGAGTCTGACCCAGACTGCACGACCACCAAGCTAACTTTCTATGCCGCCAACCGTTAATATAATCTGAAATAGTCAGAGCCCATAAGCAATGAGCCAGCACAGCTAATTGCACCCTGGTCACTTGTGGGGCCAACCCCACCTTTGAAACACCCAAAACTGTGTTATGCAGCATGGCGTATGCCCTTCCAAATTCCTCAAACTCATTGACCCTCACGTACAAGATCACACGAAGTTTGAGGCCAAAGCTAATACACTACCCTTAAAGTTTCAGCCGCAACCGTCCCCAAATTGGCTGGCTGTATTGTGCCGGACTAACGGCTGGGACTATGCCCCTGCTAAAGCCCACAAACGAACGGAACCAGACTGAAGTACAACCAAACGTCAAACACCAGTATAAGCGTCACTGAAGGTGCAGCACCCACAGAACATGGAGAGCAAGCGAACCAAAACATCCAACCACCGTATACTTCTAAGCCTCAATGCCCTGAGGCATAAACGGCCACCCTTAAGGCATTCCTGACCGCCAATTCCAGTCCTTTACATTGCCAGACCCCCTGTTTTTACCCATCAGTATTTGCTGAATTTAACGTTGCTCGATGGGATTTTCTTGGCGAGGGGCGTGTGTGTATAACGTGGCTTAAATTAGAGTCATTTAATGGACCAAGGGCCTTGAAATGGACTTAGAGGAACCCCTTGATGGGATCCCATTCCTATCTGAAAGGTTGGCCAATATTCTCCACACCCTTGCACATGCCTGAAATGAGAAAACTGGTTAACTACTGGGATGAACTATGTCACGGTGAATGGGGTCCCATCTTAATAACAAAGGAGTAACCCCGGGAATGCGACACATAAGTAAGAGCATGCGAGGATGGAGGGTGCCTCATGCCAGTGCGTCTCTTCAGGGAGCACTGTGTGGAAAGTTCGGCCCAACTCCATCATCAGTGAAGTCACAATGCTCTACGCACAAGCGAACTACAAATCCCAGCAGTCACCACTCCCAATGTCAATGTCAGTTGTCCATAACCCTCCGTGTCCACATGTGTAAAATTTGATCCAGCACAATGAAACGAAAGCCTACCCATCAGTGTTTACTTTAGAATTCATAACAGTAGTAAAATTCCAGCTATGACGCAAACAATAATTCTATAGTTGGGGTTTACCACCACATGAGCACCTGTATTCAGAAGTCGCCTCTGCCCCAAGGCTGGCTTTGATGCATGACTTCTCGGTCCGCAGTGATTTAATGCAGCTGGCTACGAACCCGCAGATGCAACTATCTTCAAGGTTGCATAGGTCAACCACACGCTGACTACAATCAGGAGCTCACTCTGCTCCCAGGCTAGCTTTGCACACACATGACTTTTCGGCTTCAGTAGTGATTTAATGCAGTAGGCTCTCACTATTAACAGTCAGATGCAACTATCTTTAGTAAATGTTGCATAGGTCAACGGCAAGCAAGCTAGACTATTAACAGTCGGGAGCTCACTCAGCCCCCAAGCTTGCATTGGAAACATGACTTCTTGGTCAGTAAATGATTTTACACAGTGGCCATCAACTAGCAGATGCAACTAACAATTAAGATTGCCTAGGCCAACAGCAAGCTAGACTATTAACAGTCGGGAGCTCACTCAGCCCCCAAGCTTGCATTGGAAACATGACTTCTTGGTCAGTAAATAATTTTACACAGTGGCCATCAACTCGCAGATGCAACTAACAATTAAGATTGCCTAGGCCAACAGCAAGCTAGACTAAACTCATCAACAGCTGGGTAGCTCACTCTACCCCCATGCTCTCTTTGAACACATGACCTTTGAACTTGGTCAGTAGTGCTTTAATGCAGCTGTCCACACTAGCCGACACAACCATCAATTACGGTTGCATGGACAACAGCAAGCTAGACTATTAACAGTCGGGAGCTCACTCCCGCCCCAGGCTTACTTCGAACACCTGACTTCTTGGTCCATAGTGATTTAATGCAGCTGGCTTCCATCTAGCAAATGCAACTATCAATTAGAGTTGCATAGGTCAACAGCAAGCTAGACTATTAATAGTTGGGAGCTCACTCTGCCTCCAGGCTTGCTCTGAACACATGACTTCCCCTGCAGTAGTGATTTAACGCAGTTGGCTACCCTTTTAGCAAATGCAACTATCAAAATAAGGTTGCCTAGGTCAATAGCAAGCTAGACTATTAACCGTCGCGATCTCACCCTGCCCCCAGACTTGCTTTGAACACATGACTCCTTGGTCAGTAATGACTTTAATGCAGTTGGCTGCCAAACTAGCGGATGCAACTATCTTTGAGGTTGCATAGGTCAACAGCAAGCTAGACTATCAACTGTCGGGAGCTCCCTCTGCCCGTCGGCTAGCTTTGACCACAGACTTCTTGATCAGTAATTATTTTAATGCAGTTGGCAACCACTTGCGGGTGCAACTATCAAGTAAGGCTTCCTAGGTCAACAGCAAGCCAGACTATTAACAGTAAGGAGCTCACTCTGCCCCCAGGGCTTGCTTTGAATGCATGCCTACTTGTTCAGTAGTGATTTAATGCATTCAGCTGCCAAGTAGCAGATGCAGCTATCTTTAAGGTTGCATAGGTCAACAGCAAGCTAGACTATTAACAGTAAGGTGATTTAATGCATCACTCTGCCCCAGCAGGGCTTGCTTTGAATGCATGCCTACTTGTTCAGTAGTGATTTAATGCATTCAGCTGCCATGCCTACTTGTAGCAGATGCAACTATCTTTAAGGTTGCATAGGTCAACAGCAAGCTAGACTATTAACAGTAAGGAGCTCACTCTGCCCCAGGCTGCTTTGAATGCATGCCTACTTGTTCAGTAGTGATTTCATGCATTCATGCCAAGTAGCATTATCTTTAGCTGGTTAACAGCAAGCTAGACTATTAACAGTAAAGATGCCCCAGGCTGCTTTGAACTGCCTATTGGTCTTTTTCATGCATTCAGCTGCCAAGTGCAGATGCAGGTTAACAGCAAGCTAGACTATTAACAGTAAGGAGCTCACTCTGCCCCCAGGCTGCTTTGAATGCATGCCTACTTGTTCAGTAGTGATTTCATGCATTCAGCTGCCAAGTAGCAGATGCAACTATCTTTAAGGTTGCATAGGTTAACAGCAAGCTAGACTATTAACAGTAAGGAGCTCACTCTGCCCCCAGGGCTTGCTTTGAATGCATGCCTACTTGGTCAGTAGTGATTTAATGCAGTCAGCTTGCATATGTCTTGTATCATAACATGTATATGTATATATTACTATTTATTATTAATTTTATTTAGTTATTTAAAATTATTTATTTTGACCTTACCAAAATGGCCACCAAGCCTAACACAAAATGGCTGCCATGGCCCCACCCTCCAAGATGGCCACTGACCTCACCAAAATGGCAGCTGAGTCTCCACCCCCTGCAATGGTTGCCACCCTTTAAAGATGGTGGCAATGGCCCCACCCACAAAATGGCCACCTCCATGGCCCTGGCATGGCCATGAGGCCCTGAAGTGAAGAGGACAAGGGTGAGTAAGGGAATCCCACCCCAGGGCCCTTTTAAGAAGAAGCTGAGGCTAGCAGTGGGAACCTCCAACCTTTCAGTGAGCAAGTTCAGCAGCTCAGTGGTTTAACCCACTGTGCCACGAGGAGGGGGACTTAAAGTAATATTATGTTATAGGAAAGGGGGGGCAATCAAAACAAAGCCCTCCAGGCCTGGCTCCCTGTCCAGGGAAGCCAGGCAGAATTAAACTTAGATATAACTAAATTTAGCAGAGGCCTACGAAGGGCAAGGGGCCAGCTCAGCCTGGAGGATGAACTCTGGGCCTCCCTCATGGCCTCTGCACAGACCTGGTGCTGGATGGGCTCCAAGGTGTTCCTCACTCAATGATGTTCTCTTGCAGAATGAGGGAAAAGAGGGCTGGCAACCCCTATGCCAGCCCCTCCTCCCTTCCAGTAACTTCTGCACAATTAACCAATCTCTTCTCCGAGGGGAGGAGACAAAATTGCTCCACCATCCAACTTGTTGAATGGTGAAGTGTATTCCAATTCTCAAAGCAGATTTTGAGGGTGCACAATAAGTTGTAGGATGTTTCGCCTCCCAGTTCTGTTTACAGAATCTGGACTTGTTCCATGGGTTTTGTTTTGTGGCTGTGTGTCTATTAGATCAGCCAGCTGTTTTCATCTGTTTCTGTTTCAAATAATGCATTTTATGATCTTATGGTGTTAATTGTTCTGCTGATTTCTTAGCTGTCCTAGGAGTAGCATATAATTGAATAACTCAATTAGCAGAGGAAATTCTAGCACATTCCCAGGAAAAATCCTATAAGACCTGAATCTCTGGTCAGGAAGAAATTGATTAATTCTGTAGCCCACTCTCAAATTGTCAAGATCAGGATCTTCCTTTTGAATGCCCATACTCTTAAAAATTACTGAGATAATGAATAGAAATTGACTTCAATTTTATTGCAATTCTCTTTCTGAAAATGTTTTTTTACCAAAAAAAAGCAAGCTGAGGAAAACATATCCTTAATACCAATGGATTGTCCATCTATAGGACTATCTATATAAATAAAATGCAATGTTAGTTTGTGGGATTAGAACAACTCAGAAACCACTGGATGAATTGCTGCCAAATCTGGCCACAAAACACCAAGGAGTGACCATCACTCAAAAATTAGATTTTTTCATTTGGGAGTTATAGTTGCTGGTATTTATAGCTCGCCTACAATCAAAGAACATTCTGAATTCCACCAATAATGGAATTGAACCAAACGTGGCACACAGAACTCGATGACCAACATGGGCATTGATGGGTATTGACCTTGACTTTGGGAGTTGTAGTTCACCTACATCCAGAGAGCACTGTGGACTCAAACAATGATGGATCTGGACCAAACTTGGCACAAATATTCTATATGCCCAAATATGAACACAGATGGAGTTTGGGAGAAAATAGACCTTCACATTTGGGAGTTGTAATTACTGGGATTTGTAGTTCTCTTACAATCAAAGAGCACTCTGAACCCCACCAATGACAAAATTGGGGCAAACTTCCCACACAGAATCCCCATGACCAACAGAAAATACTTAAGGCCATCCAGTCCAACTCCCTTCACCAGGGCAAGAAAACGTAATCAAAGCCCTCCTGACAAAGAGCCATCCAGCCATAGATATAGATATATATAATCCACACACAGAGAGATATAATATCATAGATTTGAACGGGACCCCTAAAGAAGGACAAAGACATGTTGCATGTTTCAGAGTAGGCAAACCAGACAATCTCTACATCAATACTGACAAAGAAACAGCAAGAAATACTGTTTACCCACAAGCATAAAGAAATTACATATATTACAAACCAACATTTTCTCATAACTTTTTTTCCAGATCACCAGACTGGGCCACAGCAACACATGGCAGGGGACGGTAGTCATGTAATAAAATTAAAACACAACATTGAAATTTCTGCCTAGCATTCTCCCCACAAAAGTCTTTGCTCTTCTCTCCTCAGAATTTCAGGGTTTTTTCTTCTTCTTGGAATGACAACATTTTCCAGTAGATAACCATGAAGCTGGAAGAGGGAGCTTCATTTTCCAATATCGGTAATGGTACTGAAAATAGACCCACATTTCATATATCTTCATACAGCTAAGATGTCACAACCTACAGTGTTAATAGAATTAGGCAGAATCTTCTACAGACCACCTGCTCAAAGATGAGCTATGCCAATTATTCAAATCTATCACAATTTCCATTCCACAACACCCCCAGGATGCAAGAAGTGATAGGGCAGATTTTGCCATCTCCGGCATTTGACTGCAGTGCAACCCCATGTTATTTGTAATTCTTCCTGAGTAATGGGGCTCGTGGAAAATTTCTATTTTTCAGCCTCAGTTCCTAGTACTAAAGTGGGCAATGGTTTTTCATTCTTGGGCATCTGGTGTTCTGTTCTATGGTACCATACCAAAATTAGGGATATATTGTATGAGGTGGTAAGTTCTTTCCTGTTAAATAGGAGGATATTAGTATTTAGAAATGAGGAACAGCTGATTCTAAATATAGATCCTGAAACTAGTTAAAAATAGTTGGCAGCTGGGTAGTGGTGACATTTTGTTTACCCCCCCCCCCTTGCCCCGCATATGGCTAAATGCTCAATGGTGTAATCTTACACATCTATTCAAAAGTAATCCGATGAATTCCAGTGGAACCTCGCTCCAGATGCTGGCATATAGGATTGCAGCCTAAATTCTCAAGGCTGATTCATATGATAATATTTAGACATTGTGGCCAGGCAAGTCCAAGACATTGCTCTCAAAAGTTGAGAGAATATAATCAGTTAAGAATAACTACAAAAGCCAATTAGAGATAGTTTATATTGTGGTTTGGCTTAGTTGTTATACTGAGAAGAAACAAAAGAAAATCAGTATTTTTTATTTATGTTTTTAACAAATCTGAGTGTTGAGAAGCAAAAAAAATTAGAGGCCTCTTTAAACATGAAAACTAAAGAAAAACACAAAAACAAAGTGCAAAACATAAAATTGGTACATAATGCAATGGCCAGGTTACAGTCAGCTACATCTATGCAAGTAGTTCTCTTAATTATTGAACACTAGCTTGGGGACCCGGCCCTGCCCGGGTCATTTGAGAAGTGCAGCAGGATGTACAGTGGGTCATCATTATTGATCCATCATTATTGGGAGTTGCAGTGGTATCATGAAATTACTGAAGGTAGTGCAAGTCCCATCATCTCTGTGTGTCCCGTTCCCCCCAAAGTGTAGTAGGATGTAGATTGGGTCATGACCCCACAGGGATAAGCCCAAGAGAGAAGGAAATTACAATCAAGGCAGAACTCCACCGATTTCCGGCCTTTGGTCCTATAGTGGATATAGTGGCCAATAAACTCCAAAAGGAAAAAGGAACAAGGAAATAGGACATAGAACAACCAGGCCAATAGTGGAGAAGTACCCTTCAGGCTGCCACTATGAAAGACCGGCTGAGAAAACGCAATAGGAAGGAGTCTGATAAAATCCTGACAGTTAAAGGGAAAAGGAAGAGGAGGAGGACGCGAGGCTCAGATGAGGAGTTCTCCAGCACTCAGAGGAAAATTACTGATCTTCTAGCTCCCCAAGATTCCCCAAAGTATCTTCCTCCAACAGGACAGAATATAGGACAGAATATATCGGTGCTATCCAACGCCCTAGAGGACTCCTCAGCACTCATAGAATGGGACTCACCCCATCCGGAGGGAGCTACCATGGAGGACGTGCAAACACAACCTCTACTGCCTTACCCTGAGCTTGCCAAACCTGCAGCTCCCGCTCCCTATCGGAGGAGCTTGGCAGGCCTGCGGCGCAGTTTACCAATTGCCCCTTATCCACTCTGACGCCTCTCTCCCTGTTGGATAAACTCAGTGAGATCGACGCCAAATTAGAGGCAATCAGGAGCCTCATCGTGGGACTGTCAGTTGAGAAATGTGAGAGACTAGGAATACAAGGGCACCAGGAGGAAAGGGTTGGCCTTAGTGCTGACCCTGTGATAATGTGCGTATCCAGCACGAAACTGTCGGGAACTCCCTACAACCCCACTGCCTTACATAAAAATCCAACTTCTCTGCAGCTACAAAACAACAGAATAGCATTATTGATTCACGAATTACCTTGTAATCGCAATCACTGGCATAACCACCAGGCTGTCAGAGGCTCCTTGTCCCTCCTAATGAAACGCAAAATAGGACCATCGGACGTAGAGGAGATAGTTTGGCTCCCCACCAAGAGGAACATCAAAAGGCTAGTACTCAGCTTTAAAGAGCCTGCCTATGTGAGAAGATTACTCAACATAAGGCAGGACTTGGCGGCATATGGAATTTTCACCAAGAGGACTTTCCTAAACACAACCAGAATCAGATTGAGCCACGACCTGATTGCTCAAGTGAGCAAGAGCAAGACCCGGATCGGCCACTTCCTCTGGAGCTGGGCCCCACCTTTGGTCTCAAGACCCCTGACAACCATAGATCGACAACCCACGCACACCACCCTTCATCAGCATCGACATCGCATGTTAACGCTACAAACAGCAGCAAGGCCATGGAAAGGCCCTGGATTGCTTCTGGGATCTCAAACCAAACTCAGCGCCTTTCGGATGAGCAGTGCCACACACTAAGGAAGAGGTTGGAAGCCCTGAAATTGAGAGTACAGGCAGTCAAGGCGGCCGGGGAGAAGAGGCCAAGCTCCTCCCTCCTTGCAACTGCCAGTCCCCTCCAGGTGCCTGTCTCCCTTCTATACCTCTAACACAAAGCAGGTCTCCAATCCCCCTTCCAGGAAAAAGAGGCGGAGACTATCCTCAGACGACTCAAGCGGAGAAAAGGTTCCATCAGCCTCAAACAGATCTCACATGCAAAGAGCCCCCCTATGGAGGAAGTGTGGAAAAGGTGCACTTATCTCAACTGAGTGCACCTATGAAGACTGTACGGAGACGTCTTATAACTATGCCGTTTATCCATTCGCTACCCCATTCCCTGCCCATAGGGTCCCTTACTGCTACGGATCCTTCCACAGCAAACCTGCCAAATCCAACGGTCTGTTCTGAGGAATTCAGTCTGATCTCTTTTGCTGGTCCTACCACCTCTCACGGCAACAACTGCGTAAGCTACAATGAGCTGGATGATATCGTGCGCCACCCTGCTGCAGAGAAACCCTGACTACCTTGCATCCGAAGGACTGCAACAGAGCCCCCTGCTATTAGCACAGACCCCCCAAATGGAACCCACCCTTTGATAAAGATCTTATCCTGGAACATTGCTGGAGCTGACTCCATCAGAAACTCTGCGGCTCTGGATTTCATTTGATAGCATTACAGGAGACCTGGCTGATGGAGGGCAAAGCCCAAATAGATCTTCCAGGTTACGAGGGATGGCATTCTTATGCTCAAAAGATCAAGTCTAGAGGCAGACCATCTGGCGGTCTCTCCATACTGCTGAGGGCTGACCTGGGATGGACGGAACTAGATTGTTAGAGGGTTGGAATTCTCCGCATCTCCTACCCATCCTTTGCAAGCACTCTGGGAATGCACAAGCCCACATTTATATCATAATTAACGTGTATATTCCCGAGTTCTTCAATATATTACAAACCTGAGGTGTGGGCTCACTTGGAGGTGACTATATTGGAGCTTTTAGATCAGTACCCACAAGCCATCCCTGTGATTTTGGGGGACTTTAATGCGAGGCTGGGGCCCAAACCCTGGGACCATGCCAAAACTCTAGGCCTGTCTCACCCTTCACCCCATTCACTTGTTAATTGGTCATCTAGGGACAAGAAGGTGAATGCGGCCGGCTCAAGCTTGTTATCGCTGGTATGTAGATGTGATATGATCCTCTTGGGTGGTAAGGATACTTCTTTTGTATATCCTTATACTTTCCACGGGCCATCCGCAAGCAGTACTGTGGATTATATCGGTACTACTGCAGATTTTGAACCCCTTTTCTCTCAGATTTTTGTCTTCCCGTTGCCGATAGTGATCACCAACCTATAGGTGTTCACCTTATCGGGCCCTCGGACCTAAGACCCTCAGTATCAGGGGATCAATGGCTACGTGACCATCTAGAGACTCATTCTCACTATAGCATCAAATGGCTGAAGGTTGACCTTTCAACCTTAAACAATGACATGAATTCCCAGGAAGTGACCTCCTATGCCAACACCGTTCTGTCGCCCTCCGCCTCCTGGGGAGAGGTCTCCAAGGCTTTTAGTGATTGGGTCATGGGGGCTCTGTGTGCTAAGTTTGGTCTGTATTGGTGAATGGATGAGGGATGTATTGTTTTTCGGAAGTGAGTGAAGGTACTTCAAGTCCCATCATCCGTGGTCCGTCTCACAGTAAACTGCACCAGGTTGTAGAGTGGGTCATGAGGGCTCTGTGTGCCAGATTTGGTGTTGATCAGTCATTGGATTAGGTTTGTAGCAGGATTGGGAAGTGAGGGAAGGTACTGCAAGTCCCATCATCCATGTTCTGTCCCCCTCCAAACTTCAGTAGGATGTAGAGTGGGTCACTGGGGCTCTGTGTGCCAAGTGTGGACTTTCCCGGTGTTTGTTGGGGGCCACAGTGGTCTGTGGGAACAGAGGGGTGTAAAAGTACTACAAATCCCATCATCCATTGTCAGTCCTCCCCCAAACCTCACCAGGACGTGAAGGCAGTCATGGGGGTTATGTATGGCAAGTTTGGTCTCGATCAGTGATTGGATGAGGGTTGCAGCGGACTTGGGAAGCGAGTAGAGGCACTTCAAGTCCCATCATCCATGGCCCACCCTCCTCTGAACTGCACCAGGACGTAGAGTGGGTCATGGGGGCTGTGTGTGCTGAGTGTGGTCTGTATTGGTCCTTTTGGTGGCCTCAGTGGTCTGTGGGAACGAAAGTCTTGGAAAGTACTACAAATCCCATAATACGTGGGTCATGTCATAGGGGGGGTTATGTGTACCAAGTTTGGTGCAGGTCCATCACCTGCGCTGGTCGCTGTGGCCTGTGAAAGTGGTTGCCACATATCCGCCCTGGCCTGTGAAAGTGGTTGCCACATATCCGCCCTGGCCTGTGAAAGTGGCTGCCACATATCCGCCTGGCCTGTGAAAGTATACCGGTGTAAAACAGAAAGGAGTAAAAAATGGAAAAGGCCTGCATGGAATTAGCAGTAAGGTCCAATGAGGCTGGGTGAGGGGCTTTGGGCCAGAATTATTTATATAAGCATTAAAAGGCATTAGAGAAAGGTATTTATTGTTTTCTCTTGTGTCTTTTGAGTGAAGTAGGGCCTTACCTTGTAGAGTGACAGTGCCTGTTCTAAAGATCCTGTCAGAAGCTGCCTTTCTCTGACACTGTGTTGAAGAGGGAAGATGGATGCCTCTTTGGGCCTATCTGGGAGAAGGGGATTTGTAGGGGCTACAATGTTTTCTGGGAAGTGAATTGGGATGCAAATCCCATCATTCGTCGGCCATCTTGCCCTAAACTCTATTTTGGGGCCTGTAATGTTATGGCCTGCTATTGGTAACTTTAAAAGGGTGCATGGCAGGCAGCCGTTTTCTAAAAGCTGAGGGGGAGGAGAATACAGGAATCCATTTTGTTTTCACAGAGCCAAGTGGGGAGGGAATGTTGATTGTGCATTTTTTCCCAGTGGGAAGAAATCCTGTTGTGGGAAGAAAGAAATCCTGTTGTTTGAATGTAGAGGCCTGGATTCTGGGATGCTGGCTTTTTCCCCCTCAGTGGGAAGAAATCCTGTTGTTTGAATGTAGAGGCCTGGATTCTGGGTTGCTGGCTTTTTTCCCCCTCAGTGGGAAGAAATCCTGTTGTTTGAATGTAGAGGCCTGGATTCTGGGTTGCTGGCTTTTTTCCCCTCAGTGGGAAATGTAAATGCTGGCTGTGGGAAGAAATGTTTGAATGTAGAGGCCTGGATTCTGGGTTGCTGGCTTTTTCCCTCAGTGGGAAGAAATCCTGTTGTGTGAATGTAGAGGCCTGGATTCTGGGTTGCTGGCTTTTTTCCCCTCAGTGGGAAGAAATCCTGTTGTTTGAATGTAGAGGCCTGGATTCTGGGTTGCTGGCTTTTTCCCCCTCAGTGGGAAGAAATCCTGTTGTTTGAATGTAGAGGCCTGGGGTTCTGTGGGAAGAAATCCTGCTGTTTGAATGTAGAGGCCTTTTTGGGTTGCTGGCTTTTTTCCCCTCAGAGGAAGAAATCCTGTTGTTTGAATGTAGAGGCCTGGAGGGTTGCTGGCTTTTTCCCTCAGTGGGAAGAAATCCTGTTGTTTGAATGTAGAGGCCTGGATTCTGGGTTGCTGGCTTTTTCCCCTCAGTGGGAAGAAATCCTGTTGTTTGAATGTAGAGGCCTGGATTCTGGGTTGCTGGCTTTTTCCCTCAGTGGGAAGAAATCCTGTTGTTTGAATGTAGAGGCCTGGATTCTGGGATGCTGGCTTTTTCCCCCTCAGTGGGAAGAAATCCTGTTGTTTGAATTTGGATTCTGGGTTGCTGGCTTTTTCCCCTCAGAGGGAAGAAATCCTGTTGTTTGAATGTAGAGGCCTGGATTCTGGGTTGCTGGCTTTTTTCCCCCTCAGTGGGAAGAAATCCTGTTGTTTGAATGTAGAGGCCTGGATTCTGGGATGCTGGCATTTTTCCCTCAGTGGGAAGAAATCTTGTTGTTTGAATGTAGAGGCCTGGATTCTGGGTTGCTGGCTTTTTTCCCCTCAGTGGGAAGAAATCCTGTTGTTTGAATGTAGAGGCCTGGATTCTGGGTTGCTGGCTTTTTTCCCCTCAGTGGGAAGAAATCCTGTTGTTTGAATGTAGAGGCCTGGATTCTGGGTTGCTGGCTTTTTTTTCCCCTCAGTGGGAAGAAATCCTGTTGTTTGAATGTAGAGGCCTGGATTCTGAGTTGCTGGCTTTTTTCCCCCTCAGTGGGAAGAAATCCTGTTGTTTGAATGTAGAGGCCTGGATTCTGGGTTGCTGGCTAATCAGTGGCTATCAATGCCCTCTGTCTGGTGCCTTAGAATTTTGGAGTGGCGAGGCTGTCCAATCAAAGGACTTTATGCAAATAGCTGCCACATATCCCCCCTTCCGCCCTCCGCATACACACATACACACACACATACACACACACACATACACACACACATACACACATACAAACATTCCGTTTTATAAAGGTATACAGATATCAAGCAAATATCTGTACTGAATGTGTTGTAGAAAATGAGCCATTGCTGAACAGTCTTTGTATCCACGTATTCTGAGCTTTTCTTAGACACAGCCAGTTCAGTTTTATCTAGTATCCACATATGATGGACAAGATCTTCTGTTCCACCCAATTTATAAAGACTTCTGCTATCTTACAAATAAATCCTGCAACGGTGTCATAACTGTGACAGCTGCAAACAGATGGCTTATAAGCATGTCGGTTAAGGTTGCCAACATACATTTCTGTGAAACCACAACAAAAATACTAAGCGTGGCATTTTAAGGCAGGTGGGGGTGTGGGAAGATTCTCCTGCCTTTTAATTTCTGTAGCAGACATAGATCTGCTCCAAATCATCGTTCTAGCTGGCACAGAAAGAATGTGAGTCAAAGAATGGCATTTTGGATCATGTCAAAGGTGACAAACCGATCAAGAGGAAAGAAGTTGGAGAAAAGGGATTTTGAAATCTCAAGTGGGAGAGGGTGGTGAGGACACTTTCACTAAATTGTAATGTATGAAAATATATAGAGAGAGATCCCATATAGTGATGAGATTTTTTAAAAAGCAATAACGTTGAATGAGATAGACAGCATATTTGTGTGGTGTGAGTGAGTTTTCTTTTAGATGTACCATCAGATTCCAAACCCAACTGCAAAGTTAGAAGATTAGTTTTTTTCCCTAGCTTTTCTCCTTATTTGTACTTCTCTTCCACTTCAATTGAAGAGAAGATAAACAATACTACTCCAGGGCTGATGTAATTTTAGATGCTGAAATTAATGTCTAGGGCAGAAGGAAGCATATCTACCTGGGGATCTAAGTATTAAGATACCTCCAAATAACCCTGTCTTTGGAGCCACCAACACTGGAGTATTACATAAGGAATAGCTGTGATGGTGGAAGGTTTTACCACATTTCCAAAATGGCACACCAGGTAGTGGACTTCCCTTCCTTGGACTGGTTCCAGGAAAGACCACTGGCTTCTTTTCCATTGGTCCTCTGAAGCACTCAGTATTCTCTCCTTGAGAGCTTTAGATTGCTACCATGTGGATTGGAAGGAAATGGAAAGAGGAAGATGGGAACAATATCTATGATTTGGTTTGGTCTTTAATGAATTTAGGCAGTGCCTCTTCAGGATGCAGTTCATGTGTTTGAATGTTCTTTCATATTTTTAAAAAGAAAAGGTGCTCCATTTAGATAACCAGAACTCAAGGGCTATGATTCTAGACTTTGCTCTATGTGGTGAATTCTCTCAATTCAACTATATGTGTGTGAGAGAAATAGAGGGAGAGAAAGGCTGAGAGTAGACCATTTTTCATCTGTGCTCTTGTCTGCAATTTGGCACAACTTCTATGAACATTTTGCAATGTCACAGAGACCTAGGCCTAAAGAGACAGGGTTGCTTGAAGACAATGTGCTGCCTGATGTTGAACAGCAAGCAGCACCCTTTTCCTCTCAAAAGAGGTGCACAGTAACCAAGAATGGTCATGTTATTTTGCCGCTGGAAGCATATTCTCTCTGTCTGTCTGCCAGTAAAAATACAAAATAACGAAATTCAGGAATGAACAACTCTGTGCTCTTGCATATCACCCTTAAGCTACGGCCTTGGAGAACTGCCTCACGTTTTCTCATTATAGCTCTGGTTTTATAAAAAGGAAAGATGGGATAAGGGGATTTTAAAAGAAGAGACTTGATGTGATAGGGTTTGAAAGAAGAGCAAATGACATAAACATGAGAAGGGAGAGTGGCGAAGAACAGGAGGAACACTGTGGCAAAAATGGATGGATGGAAGTAACAGGCATTGCAAAACTTGAGATTGAAGGAAGCTACTTTAAAGTCAGAGGAGTCTTTCTGAACTTCCTTTTCAGGTTTTATTTTTTGCGAGGAGTAGGGAGGTGGCAGATTGCTATCTGTGGGAACAGAGCATGCCTTCTGGGAGTGGAACATGCCTTCCTAATAGGATGTCCACATGTTCTTAGAGAAAAAAGTGTTCTCTTTGAAAAACTGTTCAGAAGTAGGTGTAGCTGAAAGATAAAGAACCTTATGGAAAGAGTGGTAGCGGCCTTTCACATTACACAGTCATAGGACTATGATTCCATTTTACTTGCCATCGTTCCATTCTATGAAAACCCAGGATTTGCAGTTTAGAGGGGATTTTTTAAAGTTAAATCTGGTACCTCATCAATCTAAAAACCCCAGGATTCCTAGGATTCAGCTACTGTGGTTAAAATGAAATTATAATGCTATAACTGAGTAATGAGAGTTGAGTAGCCTTTATCTTATGTTACAAGACTGAGCACATTCCCAGCTTGCTCACCCACAATCTTCTCTGCTGAGATGAAATGCATTGTTTTTCCTATAATTATTTCTTTCTTAAACACCCTTTATGAAAATGTTTGTCCACTCCTAAGTGGTCAGTTTACTCCCAAATTTCTCCATTCAACTAACTTCCATGTTTCTAGAAAGTTATTGACAACTTTATAAACTGCCTCTCTCCAGCTGATCATACCTTTGGTGGCCAACAAGCAGCAGCACTCTGCTTCACTGCGGGGTGTGGGGAATCCGGCGCCCCATGTACCACATCGCCTGCATCCAAGGGAGGGCAGTCACATGGGGAGAAGCATGAGTGCACATAGTACACACAGCGTCCCCCTTGTAGACTGTATGGCAAAATGGGAGCTCTCCTGTGTTGCTCTGCCAGCAGCATGCGCCAGCTCTCTGTGATGACTGCCGGCCAGCTCTGTGAGTGACCTGGGCTAAAATCGGCACATGCCACCAATTTTAGCCCAATGTGATGAGCTCATAAGCTTCACATTTCTCTACACTGAACAATATTTTAAGCTTATTTTAAAATAGTAAAGCATTAAAAAAATTACACATTTCCTGTTTCCCCCCTCCTAAGGCTTCAGAAGAAAATAATAGCCACAAGTTTCTCTGTCTTGTTTCTTTTTTCTTCTCAGGAAATCTGTCCCATGTTGCTTTGAAACTTTGTGGTTTCGACTAGTGAGATGAAAAGCACACCTGGAAACACTTGGCAACAGACATTCCTTCCTTTGAATATTCAGAAAACCTGAAGATCTTGCTATTGTCATGTTGATTCAACAATGCCTACCACATTGCTTAGGATGATTGACTTTTTGGATAACAAAACTGAAACTCTGTTGTCAATATGGTTTGGATGAGTAGGGGATATTTTCAAGTTCTGGTCAAGACTCCAGATAGTTGGAACAGGATCCCAGAAGAATGGAATATTAGGACTATTAAGAATGTTTAAAAGTTATGTTTAAAAGAATGCCCCGGAGTGTGGTGGAGGCTCCTTCTTTGGAGGCTTTTAAACAGGCTGGATGGCCATCTGTTGGGTGTGTGTGTGTGCTTTGAATGCAATTTTCCTGCTTCTTGGCAGGGGTTTGGACTGGATGGCCCATGAGGTCTCTTCCAACTCTATGATTCTATGAAATATTATTTCTTCCTTCCATCCAGGCTTTACTTGCTGTGTTTTGTAATGCTAAATATCTGCTGACCCAAACAAGGACATCTTACCGAGGCGTAGAATGTATGAGAAGGAAGGGAAATGTAATTCTGGATAGCACAAGAGGGGGAAGGATTTCCCTTTTCTTTTCTGTCCTGAATAATATGTGGAGAGGGACATAAGAGTTCTTAAACTTCATTTTACACATACACATTATTTTAATTCTCTTTAACCCTCCAAAGTAATAGACATTAGGGGTTGAGGAATCAAATGTCCATTTTGCTTGCCCTCCATTTTGTCTCCTTTTGAAATGATGCTCTTTACTACATGGTTCACCTGTTACTGTTGCTTTCAAATTGTAGACCTAACTGCTAGAGTCTTTGAGTTTGCCCAACTTTTGTTTATTTTATTACCCAGCAATACACATGCTTAATCGGGAAAAATCCCACCATGTTCAATGGTTATCATTCAGAAGTATAGACAACAATGCAATCTTGGGCCTCTCTCACTTTCTCTTTGGATGGAATGAAGGGATCCCATAGGGCTGGAAGAAATGGAGAAATCCAGAATTTTAGCACAGCTGTCCCAGATAAATGGGCAGGAATATTCAAGTGGATTAGTCTAGGTTTTTGGTTTTTAAAAATATCCTCAAGGCTCGGGGCCATAGCCAGGATTTTGATTCGGGGGGCAGGGGCTGAGCTTGGTTCGGGGCTGAGACTGGGTGGAAGAAGATCTACCCTAGCAAATCTTTTGTATTGTTATCCCAATAACCCCATTAATGTGGGATATAATGAGCATAGTGATCAGATCATGATATGAATAAACATAACAGTTTAAATAATGTACCAGTAAGGCCTTCTCGCGGACCACCCTGAGAATTTCAGGGGGGGGGGCTGAAGCCCCCTTAGCCCCCTGGCTACATGCATGTCAAGGCTGTTTGCTATTAGTGTTTTCTAAATCCACAAAAATGGGGAAATGACAATGTCCAAGGGAAGCTCTCTCCTCTCTGTAAAATGGCACTTGATCTATCCACAGACCATATAAAAATCCAGAATTTTGGCCCAAATCCTTTCCTTGGCTACCATGAATATATGGTCAATGAATGCTTTTATTTCGTAAATACTTTTCATACGCACTTCTTTCAATATCAGAGAGAATGCTGATCTTTTAGGCCCTGACTAAAAAGCGATATAATCCCATTTCTGAATCTGGTTTCAGAAACTGGATTATATGGCAGTGTAGGTTCAGCCTCAATTAAACATTTAAATTTATTTTTTTTAAAACTACAAATTATATGTGTCTTGCCCCTTTACAGCAGGAATAGAGCAACTTTTTCATTGCAAGGGCCAAATTCCAATTTGAGAATGGTTGCAGGGACATAAGATAAGGACATCAGACAGAACCAAGGACAGAGTACGATCGTGACATTACATAATCTATAAAACCAATTTGAGTTTCCATAATTACAGTCTTTTTATGTTAGATGATTAGTAAAGTTTAAGAGACTATACAAAGACAGAGTGACAAGAGTAGGCTGCTGGACAAATCTGCATACGTTTGATGACTGGCTGAGAGAGGGAGAGGGTTGAAGTTGCACGAACGATGACAGAGCATGAGAGTTTGTAGGATTAAGATCTGGATGAAGACAGAAAACCTATTTATACATGGATCAGCATGCTATTATAATAAACCTCTCACGGTCAAAAGTATTACCTTATGTGAGTTCTCAAAGATGCTTTGTACTAAACAGTTACAAAACCCTTTTTGCTTAGGTTCATGACCAAAGCAAAAAGTCTAATTTACTTCCAGGTATTCAAGGATGTTGGGTATGAGGGGCTTACATATATTTCATGTAGGCCTACTCATCTTGAATCAAATGTCTGAAGAGGACTAGAGAGCTGAGGGGGTTTGAGTGCTGAAGAATTTGATTATGCAAGGACTAATTATATAACACATTAAGACTACTTGCTTTATAGTTATTAAAATAATATAAATAAATATATCAATGTTTTAAATAAACTTAATGGTTTGTTCAACATAGTCATACCTACTTACCTGTCTGAACGTATCCCCCTCTACAAACCATCAAGGACCTTAAGATCATGCCCTGCTCTCGGTCCCACCACCACAGCAGTCATGTTTGGTGGGGATGAGAGACAGTGTTTTCTCTGTGGTGGCCCCTCAGCTGTGAAACTTCCTCCCTAATGGGGTTAGATCTGCCCCCTCCCTCCTGACCTTCTGGAGGAAACTTAAATACTGATTATGGGATCAAGCGTTTGCAGAATAGACTGATTTTACTGGGGAAGATAAGATTTTATTTGACCTCAATTTAGACTGATTTGGATTATGTTTTAACCTGGTGTACTGTTATAATGTATATTTATAATTATTTTAATGTATTTGGCTGTATTTTATTATGTGTTTTATATTATGTCGACATTGAATTGTTGCCTGTTGGAAGCCATTCTAAGTCCCTCTTTGGAGATTGAGAAGGAGGGGGTGTAAATGTTCTAAATAAATAAATGAATACTTCCATCTGATCATTGTTTCAGTTCTCCAGTTAGAAGCTAAACTATAATAACAAAGAAGAGCTTTAACCAGAACTTTAAGAGGGCAAGATGACTCAAAAGTAAGATTCCATAATAGCATCATCACAATGGGGTCTGATGTAATTCTTACTAATGTGAACATTCTCCTACCACATGTGCTGATAGATTCCAGATTGTAGTTTTCTTTCCTCTAAATTACAACAATGTTCAATGGGGGTATTCAAAAAATAAATTACTATTCTGAGTGCTCTTATTTCTGATTTCTGATTGCTGATCTGATCTGATCGGAAAATCAAAGTTTGTGTCTCAGATGGAAAACCAAAAGCTCAACATCTTGGTTCCATGAGCAATGATAGTACTACATTTCTACTCTATATGCCATGGTTGCACCCTGTACTTTCTGAGAGGTTGGCTCTCTTTGGCAGAGAATTCCTCTCCTTAATCTTCAAATCCCAGGATTCCTTATAGCAGTTAAAGTATAATCATAGCACTGTAACTACTTAGTGTAAAATGGACCTACACTGGAGAATACCCATCTTTGCTGTACATTCATATCTGTAAGAATTCAATTAAATTGAATGATACTTACTTCTGAGCAGAAGTGTTGTAGCATTACACATTTAAAATAGTCGCGGACACGATCATTTACACTAATTCAGATAGATTAAGTCTTGATAAGAATATAATAAATATATACTTTTTAAAGCACTATGGGAGTTAGTGACTTCTCAATGATTCATTGAAATCAGATAAGCATTTAACCTGTGACCCCACGATTTATCCTTGGTGCAGTCTATGTTCAGCTGTATTAGAATTCACTCTCACCATCACCTCTTTTTGCTCCAGCAGGCCAATTATGGATAGAAAACTTGTGTTCAATATGAAAGCAGATAGAAAGGTAGCCTTGTACACATCAGGATGCAGAAAATCTCTTCTGCCAATCCTCCTGCTGCATGCAGTTGATACCATGCCATGAATTTTGACAACTTTGTATAATTCACTTTTAGCTATCTCAAAAGGTTTTGTGCGTTGTCCTGGTGTGCTTTTTCTCCTCTTTGTCAACAAATGAAAGAAAGACACCACAGGAGATAAAGATTTCATTGTACAGATGAAAGAAAGCCTTTCATGCTCCATAAAAAATTAAAGATGTTTATGCAATTTTTAAATATCCATTATAAGAGTGATGGGGGAAACCTCTGAACAGCTGAACTGGTGGTAGGACAAATGATTAGTCAGATTTAATGCTGGTTTTATCACAGTATTTTGGAGCATGTGATTTAAGTTTTATAGCCTGCCTTGAGTGATATGTTTTGGGTAAAAATCAGATAATACATCTTTTAAAACAAACCCTCCCCAAAATAACACCATTTTCTGGGAGAAAGCTTTACTTTTTAACAAGGTGGGAAATTCTCAGAAAACCATCTATCTTTTTGCTTGTCTGACTTCTTTCACATCTGTTTGTAACCATCACTGTTGCTTTGCCTCCATTTCTTTTCCAGTTCTACTCAATCCGAATCCCATTAGGGACCAATGTCATGGACATGACACAATAGCAGATTTTAGATGAAATTGAGACAAAACAAATCCACTCCTATTTCCTTCATCTTGAAAGGGGGTGAAGAGAGAATGTGTCCCTGTTGACAAGCAAATGAAGTTCACGGCAAAGGACCCCACACTCTTAATGTGGAATGGGAACAAATTATTTTTAAAAAGGAAATGCGCAAACTCAGATATGCTCTGCTACATTGAGTGATGGACAACTGGAAAGTTTGTTTGCCAGCTTTTGCTTAAACCTCCCTCCTTGACTAATCACCAAAAGGATCAGCAGTACTTTTTACAGTTTTCAAAACTTTGGTTGAACTAGTCCCTTCTTCATCTCAGTCTTTCTACTTTAGGATCAGGCCATGTATTTAATGACACCGATTTAAATATCCTGGAGGACCGAAGTCCATAAAGGTAATTTCCAGAAGCGCTGCTTAGTTCTACTGACCCCTTGTAAGTTTCTAGGAAAGAAAGAAAAATGTACCTAGTGGATACAAATATGATGCCTAGTCCTTGGCACACTGAATTTTTTTTTAAAAAAAATCAACTTCCATACATGTTTTATACTCAACATGTCTTTGTTTGTTGAGAGAATTTGGCAGGGAAAGTCTGGGTGTGGCCATGAAAAATACCTACTCTTGCATCTCCATCAAATGTTCCTCTGCTCAAGGAAGGGCAAAGAGAACAATGGTCTTTCAAAAGAGTTATCCTAAGCACGACATTGTGTTAGGAGGTGGACCACACCTGGGACTGTAGGCCAATCAATACTTAAAGTACTTTCCTTGGTTCAAATCTTCCGGTAAGTAATGGCTGACTCACTGCCATTGTCATTTCAGGATGGGAGAACAATGAGCATGGATATCCAAAGTCTTAAGTATGACATAACATGTAATTCTGTCTAGTCAGGGTATATTGTGGCAACAGAGATTCAGATTTGTAATGCCAGTAACTAAAAAGGCACGTTATGAATCACCAATACCACTTCCTGTTACATTAGATGTTTTGTAGCTATATTTCATGGCTTGTGACTGACTGTTTGCGGGGAACATATTAATATTTCATGACAAGGCTTTTGTTTTTGCAGGAATGTAATATTAACACTATCTGCCAACCAAACATGTGTATTCTGCCAAGTTGAGATTCTACCATTCATTTTTTAAAATTAGAAACATTGACTTGTGAGAAATATCTGCATTACATATAAGAAGGCAACCCACCAGAAGCTCAAATTTCATTGTCTGTAGTCTCTTTTCTGCACTTAATTTCCCAAATGAAATAGTAAAGCGGGTTTTGGTACTTTCCGTGCAAAAAGTACAGTCAGAGAGTGATGCTACATGCGTGTAGAGCTTTGAAAAGTGGGTTCTTGTGCCAAGAATCAGGCAGGCACTTGCACTGTGAAAATAACACTGTGATTCATGCTTTAGAGGCACGCTGTGCCTAACGGAAGATAACATAGGCTTAGAATGAATGGAACAGTACAGGTTGTGCTATGGGAGAACTTAATGCGAATTGAGAAAGCACTGCGCATGACAGAGAGTCTGACCCCCTCCGTTGCTGGCACGGAGCCTGGAAGTCAATGTTTCAACCTGGGAACATCAGAGACTTAGCGCCGATAGCTGTACTGTGAGAAAGATTAACATAAGAAATGACTATTGTTCTCATTTAGAGGTGTAACTTTGAGATGTGATGCAAATGGGAATGCAATGTTTATTGGATTAATGAGATGTCATGTAAACAACAGTAATCACCAGCCAATTATGATTGTTTTTATCCATGAAGAAGGGGTGGGCTTAACTGAAATGCCTCCATTGGAGTATAAATGCTTTTGTATTGAAAGTGACGGGGTCTTTTGCCCCTGATTGCAGCGTGTTCTGCTGGCAGAAGCCCACCAGCTGGTGCCAGAAATAAACCTGTTTGATTTTCACCTACTTCACAGTTGTTGTGAGTTTTCCCTCATCCTTGAACCCGCACGTTCAGGTAGCTTGATAAAGTTAACTTGATACTCGGAGTTACATAACTCCTTGATTTGGCTGCTTCATTTGGTGACCCCGACGTGATGGTAAAAAGTATTTAGACGGGTCTGTGGTGAGGAAAAACAAGCACGGTCCCCGTTGAGGACAGCGCCCGCTCCCTGGCAAGTAAGGTGAGACGGATCAGGAAGGCCGTGCCCGGGGCCCCACCTTTTTGTCCGATTTTTTCATTGACCGGCTGCCTGATTCGCCCCACACGAACGCCTGTGGACACGGGAGAGACTGCAACTAACGTGGTCTGTGAACTCAAAACCAGAAGGGAGGGGCCGCTTGGAAGCAGCCCCTTGAGTGCCGGCAAGTGTAAAGTCCGGGGACACCGTAACTAGGTGCCCAGCC